>JAIPMN010002957.1:0-11543 GCA_020650975.1 Apostichopus californicus | reverse complement strand
GCAGACTTAAGTTGGGGAGAAACATGAGTGTACTAGGACACATATTAATATTAATTAATTAATAAATTAATTATTTAATAAGCTTGTATAGAGCTCTGTTCTTGTCATTAACTGCTACATCATACATGGCTAATTACCAGCAACTTCATGGAGCAAGAAGAAAAGCTTTGCAGTGTTTCAAACAGATTATTACACGGTTTGATTGAATCTTGCGGGAGGTGACGTCACTGATTCACTATAGAACGTCCAAATATCCAACCTAGGTGGACCACATACCCCATAGAGACAGACCCCATACCCCACAGAGACAGACCCCATACCCCACATACCCCATAGAGACAGACCCCATACCCCACAGAGACAGGCCCCATACCCCACATACCCCATAGAGACAGACCCCATACCCCACAGACACAGGCCCCATACCCCACCTACCCCATAGAGACAGACCCCCATACCCCATAGAGACAGACCCCATACCCCACATACCCCATAGAGACGCTGATACTGGTCCTTTACTCGAAATAATGACTTTAAACCACTCCATTCCAATGCCTTAATACACTGATTAATACCTGTACTGTTTCAATCCACTCTTTATGCAGAAAGTTGACTTATTCACAGATTAGAAGTAAATAACTTGAATTATTATTATTAAGCCTCTCAATCCTATCCATTGCAAACTGACGGTTTAAACACCATAAATTCTCGTCACTTAGTTAATTATACTTGGCTTGACTTCTCTAACGCTCCCTAATAACTCACAATACTAAATATTTAGTGACACTCTGTTTATGTTGGTAAATGGTCCGTAATATTTTTAAACTGTGCGGCTAGGGAGGGTTTTATGAAAATGGGACCCAGTAGTAGAGGCCCTAGAAGAAATGGCTGTCTGGACAATAGTGAATCAGGTAAGTATTTATCCTGGCTTTGGTGAAACTGTGTTTAGTTGTATTTTGCAGGTTACATATCACTACCATGATAAACCTCTGGACTATTCTTTTAATGAATACATCCAGTTTTCATTTAGATGTGTTTGAGGTAAAAAAAAAAATTAAAATACAAAAACTTCTTAAAGAACTCTAGGAATTTGGTTATAATCCCTAAGAATGTAAATTGTAAATGAAAGGAAAGTACATATATCATTAAATTATGTAAATTTTCTGTATTTGGAGTGAAAGATCTACATAACTTACCACCCAGGAGCTGCCTAATTGGTTTCAACCACGTCTAGAGATCTCTTAACTACAATACAATTAACACAGCTTTGAAACATGACATGAAGAAAACACTACACAATATAAAGCTTGCTAAGCTCTAAATAGTTGTGTTTCTCACATCAATCCGGTTATTAATCATTACAGAAATGGCAACAGAAAACTATTTCCCTTGGAGGGTAATGTACTTCACAAGCCTGCCATGAATCACATGTTCATGTTACTGATATGAGGACATCATTGTTAAGAGTGTAGAACTTATCTATTGTACATACTGGCTATGTACAGCTGTTTCTTATTATGTGCATAATGGTAGTTAGTTACAAACAGTCTGGGAATGCAGACATTATTTGCACAACTGACAGTTAGATACTCAAAAAGTTGAAAGATAAAAAAATAAATAAATAAAAAAAGAACCCTTAAGTTATTCCTCATATTTATTTACATTTATTAAAATACTTCAAGCAGTAAGTTGTTCACAAATAAAATAGAATATTATTATCAAGTACTAAGAAGCAATTCAATTTTATGATATTTGTATAGCCACAATTTTTAACTTTTTGTGTACACATGCACACATAACACACAACTTTCAGTATTGCATATATGCTTTTTACTTCCCAGAGAGCATAGTTTCAAAAAGCAAACTGCTTGTCTCTCATAATCCTAATTTAGACTAAAAGCGGAGTGTTATTGATACTAGAAAAAAAAAAGGTTTTCTCTCTTACTGTAGCATTCACTACTTTAACCAATCATGACCAGGTTTGGTCAAACAAAGGCAGAAGTACAGTAGACTATGTAGTTTACATACAAAATTGACAGCTGTAGACACTATTTGCACACTACATAGGGTTCTCCAACTTAGTCCATTTTGCTTATGACATCTCGGCAAACAATTAGCAGCCCACCCTCAGACGTGAGTTAATCAATGCCATTGATTTCTTTTTTTTTCTTTTCTTTTTTTTTTTGGCAAGTCTGCAGACAAGCCAGACAGGATTAAAGGGATATGTTGGAATAATGAGCAATTTACTACAGAAGAAAAATGTTAAATGATTGATATATAATTAACTAACAGACTTTAAATATTAAACAGATATGTACTTTTAAAATGTCTGATCCATCCTTATAGTTTGGGAATCGTGCCAAATGAGGAGACAGCAATCAAGCAATATTTCATTATTTCTTTGTCAGTTTATAACATAAATAATACTTACAGACAAGAAGCTTTTTAAATTAACAAGAAGACAAATCTAGGTTGATTCATTGCCATTAATCAATCATCCCATTTATCCAGACTACACAGAAATAACAGTTTAAATACTACAGGTCAACATATATCCGGAGAGAGTACAAAGTTTATGTAATGCATTAAGTTCAATGACAGTCCTGAGGACTGAGACCTGTACAACTAATTTGTGAAGTTGCTATCAACAATACATGAAAATACTGACAAAAAAGTATTACTTTCAGAATTATTCCACAAAGACATTAGTTTATAGTTGACAGTACTACATATCTATATGTTAACTTGTTTTTATCATACTGTCCAGTTCTGACTAAAAGTAACCTACCATACAGCATTACTCTTAACTGCTTTTGAAGTTACATGTTTCAACTGTATCAACTGTATGCGAGCTCAGTAACATTGCTATATTCATAAGATATACTGTATGTCAATGGCATTCAACCATATCCATACAATGGGAGTCAATACCATGCATGATGTATAGTTACATAGCAGGAGAACCTTAACCAGACAGCAAAACTGCAGTGTGGTTTCGATGATGCTACATGCATAATCTAATATGAATGTGACTGTAGAAATATTTAAATCTCATGACGTTATGATGACGTTTTTCCTTGTACTGATCGTAGGTTCATGTAAAGGAATTGTGGGGGCGTTTTTATTTATTTTTCTGAGAGACTTTGGGCGCATCAAAATTACTAATGGGAAAGAACCTTAATCGTGACTTGCTTGACCGAAGTTCCATGTTTGGTATGGTCCCAAAAAGTCATTGTTTGGTTGTCCAGCAATATTTTCTTGGGTTTGTTTGCTTACGTCATTCGATTACTCGGTTATTCGTTCATCACTCAACCGTGGCAGGTTCTCTCTATTGAGACGTTACATGGTATTTGCTATGGACTACTTTGGGCTAATTGTACAGAATATGCAAACCGGATTGCCATCCCGGATTGCGGGATCTTAGGGGGTCTACTCTATCAAAGAAATGGTGCTCAGGAAATGTTTCAGGCTTCAGCTATGGTTGCTGCCACCTGACGGAATGGCGGCCACTCTACAGTCCATCATGCATGCTACCAAGGCCGGAATTGATAAGTTATGTGTTAATACTGCATGGTGTGCGGTTAGGAATTAGTACGGTATGCATTACTCATGCACGATATGAAGGGTTGAGTTGGAATGAATCTACCGGTGCACTCTATACCATAGTATTGACTTGTTACGGCATTTGTCACAAAACAACTTCTAAAGTAATTTATCTCAAAGATTCTTTCACTTTGTTTTTCCCGGAAATATCTACAATGTCGTTTTTTCTACCGATTTCTTTTGGCGATCCTCCAAATTGATTTGCGACCCCCAACTCTTAGTAAATTTAGTAATTTAATTTACTTTACGTTAAGCTTTTCTTTTGTTTTTGTGAAATAAACATACCGAATTAATTGACCTATTTCATATTTAATTTTCTTCTTACTATTTACTCCATCTAGGTGAAATGCTAGGCGTGATCTTAGGAGGTCTACTCTATCAAAGAAATGTTTCAGGCTTCAGCAATGGTTGCTGCCATCACTCTTGTTGCATATTCAGTACATTTATTTGTATTTTATGTTTATACAAATGACACTCATGGACCTCAAACTGTGAAGCGAGACTGGAAGATTGTAAATCAAAGTTAACTTCCTTTATACGGAAGATCATCCTTGTAAAATGTTCCGACGGGAACCCATGAATAGATGGACAGACATAAAGCTCTTATAAATTGTACCCGCATGGAACCCTTTTGTGGATGAAGAAACTCTTAACCTTCATAAAGAACTTAAGAGCAGTGAGAAAGTTTTAAAGCAATAGTAAAGAACTAGAGGAACTATCGCATTTATACATGTACATACAACTATATATATCAGCATTTTGACCTTTTTTTTCTACAAGGAATTAAGTAAAGGAATATAAGCCATGGCAAGTTTGTCATGTAACTGGTGGTGAACATGTGGTGAAGTGGTAATAAAGTGGCCCTAATTGCTGAGATACATTCTCGTCCGTCAGATGGGAACGTTATAAGATGCGGTTCAGGGAGCAGGTCCTCGAATGAGTGTGACAGTAACGAACCTACGTACATCATCTGAACAGTCAAAAAAAGGGAAGGTTTTGTATAAGACGCTGTTTACCCACGATCATCACATGTATAGGGTTTCAACCACACGTTTCCCACGTAAAACCCACATAGGGTCTGCGTGGTTGTGATGGTTGCATAGGCCAATCCTCCTATTTCTAGCCTAATGTTAGCATAATGTAAGTTAGGCCTAGGCCTATATTATTTCAACTTTTAAATATTATTATTGAAAAATACTGAAGACTGCATCGAAAATACACCTGGATGTAGGTGTAGTACACCGACCGAGGTGTTTTAATTGTGACCTCGATCGAGAGATATCCTGCACCAACAGTACTTACTGTTTTTATTGTATCAACTAACTAACTGAATGGTTTTGACAACTGAAAATATTGTGTCTAGTGAATTATATTTACCTAGAATGAACCAACAGTCCTTCCCCCAACGGCAAACGTCCAAAAGAAATATGAGAACAAACTAGTCTATGGCACCCACTTGAATTTCCCTGCACATTTCAAAAAAGTTTTTATTTAACCAACGTGGGATCGATATAAAACCCATATAATTTTATCTTCTGTTGAACACAATATGGCATCCCTTTGGTTAACCCACACTAATTTGCCCATGTAGTTAAAAACCCACAAGGGACTCAGTCATTTCACAGTATCACCACACATTTGAAACCTTGGGACCCACATGGATACAAACACTAATTTACCCATCTTTTGCTTCATTAAAACCCATATATGGGGCCAGGATGTATATTACATGGTATGTACTTACATTAGTTGCTCATGAACAGCCCATACTGTGCCTACTGTGGAAAACTAACGGGCATCTCTTGGTTAACCCACACTAATTCACCCATGTAAACTCTCAAATGGGACCAAATCAGTCATCCCAGAATTAACCCATATTAATTTAGCCTCTTGTAGCCCACATACAACCCACACTGGACATAGAAGTGAGAATGCCAAAGTTAGCCCACATATTTTTGCCCACACATATGCAATATATGTGTGTCACCACAGATCCGAAATAGGTCCTTCCATGGTTAACCCACAACCGAGTTAACCCCATGTTCTCCACATATATACCACACATGGGTCCCCAAGAGTTTGCTTCTGGTTTGCCTCTAAAACATCTAACTAGGCGAAAGTTTATTTTCGTAAACGGTGCGTGGTCATTTCCCCAACATTACTACATCCAAACCTGAAGTTTATGTTTGGCACTGAATCTTGACAATTGCAAAATATGACGGAAAACTTCAACAACAGAAGCAAATATATAATACCGATTATTCATCTACAAACAGTAAAACGTTTCATTTTACACATGTGTGCACAGGCATGTATGCAGTGACGTACAGTAAGTCAGCGACACACTTTAGTCAATGTAGATAAGGTTGAAACCCCATCTCATTTGAAATGGTCTTCCAAACCATCAAAGAAATCCCAAAATAAGCTAAAACTGTAAATTTGATAGCTTCCCGATGCATAGAGTGTAAGTTTACAGTACAAGCCATTCAGCTTCTTCTGCTTGCACATGTGGCTGATCATTAAGCTTCATAATATAACTTTCATCCATGCAGATCCAAGTTCAAAATGGACATAAAAAGTCAACCACCTTCTTTAATTCACCACAGATACCTTCATTTAGGAAAACAAGATCTGGGAGGAACACTTAATTGCTATCACTGTTACATGAATTCATGATCTTTCTCATTATGCCCCCTAACAACATGTACAGTAATGTCATATACATATCATGTACATCGGTGCACTAGTGACAGACACTTTAGTTGCTCTGAACTTGAAGTTAGAAATAAACTAGAGCAAAATCAAAGATACATTTGATTACATTTGACTTCAAGAAAACATTCGCTCTCTGAGCATTGCAGAGCTAGATTACCTAATACACAGCAACTTTGATTTCAAGATACTTTGAAGGAAATAGTATCAGCAAGGAGTTCCTTACATAACACTGTATACACATGTATTTCCTTTTATGAACTTTCAGATTTTGACCAAAACCTGATCACAACATTGCAGTACGCTCAGCATTTGGATTCTGGGTAATTGATGCTCTTACTAGTGTACATGCTTTTCTCAATAATCTCAAAGTACAATTAGGTGAAGGCATAAGCCAGCAAGTTCTGTGATGGATTGTACTTTGCTGTCCACCATATGTAAGTTTATTGCTAAGTAAATTGCTAAGTATTGTCAACTATGTTTTTTTGTAATTACTGAAATCATGGTAGGCCTAGCTGAATCTTATGTTAGTGCATACTGATAGTTGAACCGGCTTTTCTTGTCCAGCTAAGAACAGACCATTAAACCTTCATGCTACAAAGTTCAGTTCACATAGGCTTAACAGCTAATCCTAACTTTGCCTGGTTATAGTCTGAGCATCTATGCTAGACTGTGACCTGTATGAGGACCAGTAGTAACTTCAACTGGTAATACTGGTACAGTGGTAGCGGTACTGCATAGACAGGCTAAAAAATATATAGGCTATTGCACAACATTAGAAAATTAGAGTGATCCAGCTAAGTAGTTTTACTTTTGACTTGCCTCTACCGCTACCTAAACATACGGTATGGTTTGTGGATGGTTTGTAAATTGCACCACAAGCCACTGCATCAATGACCGAGTGAAAATAAGTAGGCCTAGCCTATCTTCGTAATTTCGAAACGTGACACAAGGCCTAGCCTACTATGTTTGGCTACCTCCAATAATTTGGACTTACCAATGGTGCTATATCTTTGCATTTGTTGACTCAGTGATGTCTAGGTCAAGTATGTACCTGAGGCCAGTTGACGAAGTCAGAATTCACGGTATATCGAATCGCCCGCCTTGCCTTACCTTCTTAAGTCGGTCGTTGCTCCGGAACATAGGCCTAACATAAACGGCAACACTAACTGTCTGAACTAATGAAACGGTTACCTACTGAGTTAGGAAATGAATGTGCAGACGACAAAACTTGTTGCTAAGGTTTTTAAGTTGGGCAAGGTTGATGGGGGGAAATAGAAACCAAACATTATAGAATTTGACTACTTACTCTTATTTAGTATTTTCAGCTGCCCCACTGTGTTGCTACTCTTGCCGTCGAAAGCCAGCTATCTTGATGCAACAGGTACACAGGATTTCCTTCTAATTTGAGATGTGCGCTGTTAGAGGCTCAGACTCAGTCTAGGTCACGTACGGCGGGCGGTAGCCTTATTCTTCTTTCCTATCCATCTTTATTCGTTTACAAGGGATTAGGGCTATGGGGCAAGGGTTTCCAGTCTAGACAACGTAAAGGTACACAGAACGATAACTTACTAGACATTTATCGCAATATTTTATTAGTTATTTAGTATCTTCGTGTCAAATTGGATGAATGTCTTTTGTTCATAATATTTTTTGTTTATCTTGCATATGAAAATGTTCACGAGATCGATGCTTGCTCCTATCTTATATACACACTATACATAATGACGTCACAGTCACGACAGTGCCGTTTTTAACATACTTTTCCACTGTGTGCGACCAGTTGAGCAAATTCCCTTCCTCAGTCTAGTCCACCAAAGTAAAGATATTTATTTTACTAAAATTAATATCATTTCAATGTCAACATTTCTCGTTGTTTGAAATTAATACCCAATTTTTGCTGAATGTGGAAAATCTGGAAATCTTCAGCCTCACGTTATCATATTATCATATTAGTCCCAAATTATCTATCCATTGATGCCAACACATAACAACACATGTTGGGCTCTAGACTGTCAAATCGCAATATGTATATAGGAGAAAAGAAGGTTGGCAAAACAAATGTATTTTCATGAAGTTACGTCAATTCAGATATTCTTGAATCGCAGTTAAGATATAGTGATATTTATAATTAAGATCACTGAGAAGATTGAACTTTCTCCCTAAAGAAGTTGTTAACAATTTGCCTCAGTGGCGTAGGAAGGTACTTTTGAGTGGGGGGGCTGAAGACTGATGGCCGGCCTAGGGGAGGGGTCTAAGGGGAGGGATTTTTTTTGCATTTCCAGGTGGCCTCAGATGCAATTTGGTGCAATATAGCACACTTCAACACCCACTCCATTTTGTAAATAATTTTGCATTTTCACCTGGCCTTAGATGCAATTTGGTGCTCCAAATGAGATTTTTTTCTCATTTGGAAATGAAAAAGGGGTTTTCTGACTTGCGGAGCGGGGGGGCGGAATGATACTTCCGCCCACCATATTTTTCACTGGGGGGGCTGGCGCCCCCCCCCCCAGCCCCACCGGTTCCTACGCCCTTGATTTGCCTAGTTAAGACTGTTTGGGACAACAGTTCCTCCTTATTTTTATATTAATTTTGGTTATGTCTTGGCAGTCCCTTGGCTCAATGGGCTCCCAAATACGTGAGCAGTGACGTAGTAAACTATCAAAAGAGTGCACAGAAGGGAGAGGGAGGGGTACCGGCATTAAGAGTTTTCCCCAAAAAGAATTTTAGTTTTGTAGATGCTACGGTGGCCCAACTGGGACGCTAGAAATGTCAACTCATTATCTCATAATTTCTATTTTCCCCAAAATGTCGACCCGTTTGAGACTCACAAAGTTGTAATTTATATTGGGTGGGTGGGGGTGATGTGGGGGATGCTACATGTTATATCTCAATTTCATTTATTTATTTTAATGTAAAGTTAATTCTGCATTTATCTTTTCATAGCCTTTCTCTAACTTTGTCGATATTACAAGTCCAAGCTATTAGTTTGATCTCAAAGTGTTACCTTTTGGGGGGCCTTCACATCCTCTTAAAACTAGTGCAAGGCCGTACAGGAGCAGACGGTGTGAACAGTTTTTTTTTCTTGACATTTTTGTCATGTCTGAATAATTTGCTCAGGCTGGCGGAATCGTAAGTGATTACGGCATTATTATTGAACGGGTTGCAAGTACGTCATGTGCATTCATTCCTGCGGGTATACGCATGCGTAATCTGGTTTTATGCATAGGTTTTTGTGATACTACCAAACTCTGAGCTAATCAAGGTCTCTTCGTTTTTCTCCTCCTCTCATTTTCAGTGTTTCGCTGTTAAATGAAATTAAACTATTCCAGACTTACTGGAATTCTAACCTACGGTTTCATTGGCTGGCGAGACTAGAGCATTATATTTAAGTCAATCGTCAACATTGTTAATTAATCTGACGACACCAGAAATCATCGAGTAAAAGAGTGTATTCCATTCGACCTTGAAACACGATGTCCTTCATATCCAATACTAAAGTATTTATGACATATCGGATACTGGTGACATGAAAATGTGGCTTAACTTCCCTTCTTATCATTTATATGCAAGTGTTTTGTATATGACAGCAACATCTTCCTCTTTACAATTAAAACTAAGCATATGTTTCTATCGTTAAAACCTTAATTGCTGTAACAATAAGGTCATGTACTTTTTCGTCTGACAAAAAAACGTACCTCGAAACAGTAATAACGAGTGTTCCTTGGCAACTGACGACATCAGTATCTGTATTAATTGAAACATATTGGAAAAATTAGTTAAACATTCACCAGATCGGTTTAAAAAAATTCTTACTTAGGACAAACGGTAATGGAAAATGGATTGGACGCATTTGTTGCGTCGCCTAACGGTCTGTGTCTTAGACTATGTAGTCCAGTCACTTTCATTGTTTAACCGCAACTGCTTAAACGGTCCTTCCTCAAAACTAAAAGCAATAGAAATACAGCCTGTATACTGATAACAGTGCATATGCTTTTGATTTTTTGTTCGTTTTCTTAATTAACAATCTACAACATACCAAAATTAATTTTGTGTCTATATTGTCATCCTTCATTAAGAGTATTGAACTGGACATGCCTGCCATAATGGGTTATATTTCGCCTAAGGTAGCATACGCCCATTAAAAGCCCATTGACTTATATACAAAGGTGTAATGTGGTCTCTAAGTCTAGATAGAAGTTCTCACTAGCGAAACGGTACTCATCACTGGATGGCTGACAAGTTGTGCCTTTCATGGCACCATCAATTTCCTATATCATGACCGTGAAGATGTTTTTGCTATTAGAGCCTGAAGTTTTCGTCACTTGTAAACAAACCTATTTCACTCATTAGTAAACAATTTTCGTCCGCTGCTCCTCAGAGGCCTAAAGGGGTCTAAAATTGCCTCAATTGACCAAAGTTTTGCACCAAATGTCTTTCCATTCATGCTCTTCAACATTCAAGCCACAAAAAACCAGATCCTAATTGATAAAATATCAACAAAAATGTTCTCCTACTGCATTTTGGCACTTTTCATGAAGGAGAACATCTGGGCGGATTGATATAGCCTATAATAGGAGTATGCCACCTCAACACATACCAGCAGATATGGTAACCCCATAGAAATTGATAAGGATCAATTTCTATGGGTAACCCTAACCACTAGGCTATGGATGCTGATTGTATGTCCAGAGGTTCGAAACCGGTAAGGAAGGTCATAATTCCACTGTAGGCGTCTGTCACCTGTATCGAACAATACTAGTTTTGTTTTGGTGACATATTTTGCCTTACTCTAGAGTTCAAACATGATGCTAACCAACTCGAAATCATTTGTGATTCCTAAAACCGGATCTCGAAAAACTTTGAACAGACTTGATGTTAATGAAATGGAGGTAAACGACAAAGGCAAATAGATAGATATTTATTCAGCCATTAGATAGAATATATACAATGGAAATTGGATGAAAACAGGAGCTCAAGCAAAAACAATGAAACGATTAAGACAAATAAAAATGTAAACAATTCGAATGACTAAGTAAAGGATATAAAAGGGTACTAAGTATACTGCTCATGATAAAAAAAAAGAGTATTCAGAGGTAAAAAAGTATAACAAATATAGATATAGCATATTACACAATAAGAAGCAGTGGCTAAAACGTGAAGGCAAGACTAGAACCAATCAGCGGGCATTATGTTTATTATATATCTTTACAAGATCAGGATAATGA
>JAIPMN010002955.1:0-30658 GCA_020650975.1 Apostichopus californicus | reverse complement strand
ACATATATACATATATATATATACCCGAAAACTTACAGGTGTGGTATTTACAAACGATGATACTGACCTTTCTCCATTCAACATATGCAATCAGCTCCCACTGTCCAGCTTACCCTGGAATTATGGTTGTAATAAGCCCTAAGAGTGGTAGATTTTATTGAACATGGGCCCTGAAGATCATCAGTGGGGGGGGGGGGAGAGGGGGAGGGAAGAGAAGGTGGGCACAGTGTATGTAAAATGGAGATAGGTAAAGAGAGGAGTTAAATGGGCAGGTATAAGAATGGGCTGGATAGAGTTGCAGGTTATCAAGTCAGAATTCTACTCTTTCCAACAGAAGACTTGGTAGAGGAGCTTTTAAACTACAGCATATAATGTTTACAATTTTTATGATTATGTTTATGATAAACCTAATGTTTATGATAAACGTTTATGATAACCTAAAGCCTATGATAACGTTTATGATAAACCTAAAGCCTACATGATAAACCTAAAGCCTATGATAAACCTAAAGCCTATGAAAACCGTTTATGATAAACCTAAATGTTTATGATAAACCTAACATGGATTAATACAGAATATCAAGTACATATTCTGTGGCTGAATATTTAACGATTCCAATTAACCTTTTATTTTTTAATCATCATTTAAATCATTCAGTTTTGCTAAATTGTTACCTGAAATGGATACTGGTAATCCCAATCAAGTAAACTGATTACCTCTTACATGGGTCATAATATTGAAAAATTAATTAACTGTACGAGTATAGTACAAATAGTTAGAAGCAGATATATCTAATAAAAGAATATATTTCTGTACAAATGTGAGTGTCTGATAAATTTAAAACCAGTTTAATTAGCAAATCTGAAATCCTGTAGAATGTTGCAAAATCAACAAATTGATATATTGATAAATAGCAAGGCTGTAAATTCATGAAATTCTTGATGGTTATTAAAAGTACATATGATCACAAATGATCAGGGAAAGAATAAATTTATATATTGCAAACTGTGCAATTTGCTACACTGGCTATGTATAGTCAGTAAATGTACAGTATGTATGATACTGTATATGTGTGTGGTTTAATTAATATGACAGCACAATTACATGGACTTTGATTTATTGATTTATAGTCCTAATACCATCAGTAGACAAAAAACAAATACTTACATGACTTATCATTTAAAGGTTCAAGATCATAAATGCTACAGTAAGGAGACAGAGTGTCATCTTTTCTAAATTACAAATGATGACAGTATATGTGTGTTAACTGATATATGGTGGAAGAGAACTTTAGACAATTTTTTGTAAATATCTGTTTCCCAAGACTTTAAAAGCTGACCAATTAAATACTGTGTGTGTCTACTTCACACATAGATGTATGTACTGTACAGTCAGTGCATGTCTAGAGACACAGTGCATGTCTCGTGACACAGTTAGTGCATGTCTCGTGACACAGTGCATGTCTCGTGACACGATTAGTGCATGTCTCGTGACACGATTAGTGCATGTATCGTGAGATTCGTGACACAAACAATTCAGCTGTATTTAACTAAATACATATAGGTCTGCATTTTTACATTATAATGTTCAATTTATTGTGTCATGTAATATTTACACATAATTCAGTAGCCCTTGATCATGACAATCGATCTGTATTGTCAATATGTGGTTAAAAACAGCTGTATTAGCACACTCCTTACGAAAATTATGAGGTAAATCCAGACAACAAAATGCACAATGTAGGCACTTTTGATGGTAGAATGAGAAGGAAGGGCATTGACCAGAGGGAGCCGGTCATAGCAGTGTCATGACAGTGTTGAAAGGTTACCAGTTCATTCTAGGCACGGTAGAACGAGGGTGCTAAGGTTGTGGGGGGACAGGTAAGGGAGGAGCAAAGTAAATTAAGCAAGTTATTTAACCATTCAGTCCAGTATTTTAAAGAACTTAATACTACCGACAGTAACCTTCTGCTACCAATGCAATTTGCCGGTTCATGATCAAACAGAAGAAAAAGTGTATTGTAATATCCTCATACATTGTAATATTGCAATATTATTCAATAATTTTATCTTGTATGATAAGAATTTGCATGTATGGCATTGACATTGTACATTGTGTTGTCTATTGTGTATTTGTTTTGCATTGAAAATTGTCAAATTACTGTATACAGTATGTAATATATACAACTGGATATTGTAATATTCTCAATAAAGCAAATTTTCCTAAATTCCTAAATTCCTAAATTTCTGATTTTCACCCATAAACGTTCTCGATTTGTACTTGCACTATCTTACAGTAACTCCAAGGATATTATATCAAAAGGCAGCTACTGTACAGTTGGCTAAGTCAGTGTCATGCAGCAACGCAAGTATATCTAATTTCCGTTATAATTACAGGGTTTTCTTTCTTCTTTTGTTACCTGCATAGTTGACTGATCACCTTGGGAATGATAAGGGACCTGTTTGTAATTTTCATATGCTTTTTCATTTCAATCATAAAAATTCGGTAAAATATAGATATATATTTGAAGTAATTTGAGTCAATCAAGAACTCCCATAAAGAGAGATAAAAACTGAAAGCAATGTTTCATTTGCCACCCTCTTCCATCTGTTCCTCGGCTCTCAGCAGGGGCAGAGATTTCTGTCTGTCTCTGTGCATTCCCATGCTGGGGTAAAAACGAAGTAAATCCTTTTGTCGTCATGGTAACTGGAGAACCTGATTGGCATAAGGTATGATGCACATCTGTACGTTTTGAAATTCTGCGTAAAAAGTCTGAGCGAGATCTCTTTTATGACTGATGGCAGAGACGCCCACCCGAGATAAAAAGCTTAACGTTCTCAACCTGAAGATCTTTTCTTACTGCACAATATAAGTTCCTTCATATACATGCCATGCATCTTGATAAATTTGCAGGTATGGCTGTGTCATCTTAATATATCTATCCATACGGCACTGCTGTTAACTGTTTTTGCTAAGTATGTTTAAATACTTTTAAAACACAAACACATTATATATTCATGTCCATGTCCATTAAAGTCTAAATAATTTACTGTACATATATACCTTTCAGCAATATTAGGGAAAACTTGATGGAACAATTATTTGTTTAGATCAGCAAATGCAAAGTATTGACTTTTTATGAGTTGATATGGAGATGGATGGAGAATAAAGGGACAAGGCAATGAGCATGTACCAGGTTATTTAAAATAACACACACACATCAGCTTCATCATTTACATGGCCACAGCAGAATTGATCAGTTAAAGCATCGTCTTAAAACTCATCTCTTTTCACATTGTTATTAGATGTTTTCTTTTTGTCATCACCTGTAAAGAGCATAATTAAGCAACTTTTGTCGGATTCTGCGATATCCTTTCCAATACTAATTATTATTGTTTATTGTGCAGTATAGGATAGTACTGTCGGTCCACAATGAATTCCAGTACAGCAGGTCCACAGTACAGGGCTTTATTGTGCTGTACTCTGCAGTGCTATACTGTGCAGTACTCTACAGTGCTATACTCTACAATGATATACTGTGCTATACTGTGCTGCACTGTACGGTGCTATACTGTGCTGTACTATACAGTGCTATACTGTGCTATACTGTACGGTGCTATACTGTGCTGTAGGGTACAGTGCTAAACTGTGCTGTACTCTTCAGTGCTATACTGTGCTGTTGGGTACACTGCTATACTGTGCTGTACTATGCAGTGCTATACTGTTCTTTACTTTGCAGTGCTATACTGTGCTGTACTAGACAGTGCTTCTGTATACTGTGCTGTACTGTACAGTGCTATACTGTGCTGTACTCTATAGTGCTATACTGTGCTGTACTCTACAATGCTATACTGTGCTGTACTCTACAATGCTATACTGTGCTGTACTCTATAGTGCTATACTGTGCTGTACTCTACAGTGCTATACTGTGCTGTACTCTATAGTGCTATACTGTGCTGTACTCTACAATGCTATACTGTGCTGTACTCTATAGTGCTATACTGTGCTGTACTCTACAGTGCTATACTGTACTGCACAGCGCTATACTGTGCTGTACTGCACAGTGCTGTACTATGCTATACTATAAAGTACAGCACAGTTATAGCATACAGTAGTACAGCAAGGTATCCAATAAGCCCAACTATAAATCTTCATCACAAATTATAATTCCCACAAATATAGTTCCATGCAATTGTACAGAGACCACTTTAAATTACACTGTACATATACATACAAAGTACAGTGCAAAAAGTACTACAGCCGCTAAGAATGAAATTGCCTACAAGCCCTTCTTTCCCCTTCCGATATCTTTCTTTTCAAGTTCCATACATTTCATATATATCGTTCCGGATCCTAATCGTATCACTGTCAGATCTTATTTCAGACAAACAGATCGACCTCTCAAGTGTCCTATTCAGTGGCTCATGAATTGTGTCATTCAATTTGATCCAACCTGCCTACAATTACTTAAATTCATTTCGGAATTGTCATTTATATTCCAGTCTTTCAACAAAACTGTGTCAATTAACCGGTACTGAAGGAAATGCATTGATCACAAGTATCTATAACATCTCTGATAAAGATCCTTGACCGTTCACTATGGGGAAGCACAAAAAAACAAGAAAAAATATTTCTTTGCTAAATAAGATTTCATATGGACACACTGCATTCTCTTTGTTCTGTAACTACAGTAAGTGCTGAGCTCATTAATTGTCTGGGCCACGAGGAACAAACAAAACATTGCATTCAACGCGTCCGGCACGAATTGACCAAAAGATGAAAATCAATACAGCCACAGTACTTAGATGTAAATGGTGGAGCGAGCGTGCAGTCTGTTTTGGCTTTGGGGTTTATAGAGAGAATTCTAATTAGTAAAAATAAAGGGAGACAAAAAAATAACTGTTATGTCAGGGACCACGGATACTAAAAGTGAAGGGTGGTGTTTGCCATACATATATACTGAACCAGTTACTAGTGGGTAACCTTAGGACATCACATCTCTTTAGTTTTGGAGAATTTTTTTTGGCTTTGGGGTTTATAGAGAGAATTCTAATTAGTTAAATTAAGGGAGACAATAAAATAACAGTTATCTCAGGGACCAAGGATACTAAAAGTGAAGGGTGATGTTATGGTGTTTGCCATACATGTATATACTGAACCAGTTACTCGTGGGTAACCTTAGGACATCACATCTGTTTTGGCTTTGGGGTTTATAGAGAGAATTCTAATTAGTTAAAATAAAGGGAGACAAAAAAATAACAGTTATCTCAGCCTTTCTCAGGGACCAAGGATACTAAAAGTGAAGGGTGATATTATGGTGTTTGCCATACATATATACTGAACCAGTTACTTGTGGGTAACCTTAGGACATCACATCTCTTTAGTTGTAGCAGAAGGATTCTCAAATTATTGATTGGTGTTTTGGGAAGTCTGTGGAAATGGAAAATGTCATCATCTGTGTTGTCAGCTGTAATCTCAAAAAGTTGGTATGACAATTAACAATTTAACACCTCTGGATCGCTAAACATTATGTATCCATCACAACCTCTCCCCCACCTCACCCCCCCCCCACCCCTACTCCCATGCTAATTTATTTCCTGTTTTCCCAGATTTTCAGGTTATCTTCCCATGCACCAGAAAATTTACAAAATATTTACCCAAATATGTTAAACTTATGTTCTGTAAATTATATTACTAAAAATGGAAACAATTAATAGTCAGACAATTAAGTTGCAGCCTTAACAGTTAGTTGACAAACTTGACTGAACAACGTAAAATTACAATCATCAATATTGAAAATGGATGCTGGAGTTCCAGGCACTCAGTTTGACCAGTCAGGGTGATAACTCCTGTTTGACCAATCAATTCTATCCATCTTTTCATTGAGGTTCCTCATAGGTGTACAGTACTAGGTAAGTAATACTGTATGTTTTGTGACCAACCTATCAAATTTACTGGGATCTTTAGTATTTGTGCAGTTCTCTGGCCTCACTCCTGGCAAAAAACACCTTTGTCTTTTTATATCCTTCCTTGCTTCTGCCGATGGAATTTGAAATAACAACTGAAGCCGCCCGTCTCGCAGGCCGATATCGAATAATGAACGCTAAATTTTATATCTCTTATAAGGACACTACCACAAACTGTGAGAAAATTCAACTCCAAAGTTTACATCTTGTTTTCCTCCAAATAGACACCTGCTCCCTTACAACCATTTGATCTCTCTTATATTCCCTCAGAGGTTTATACATTTCATTCTCCGTTCTACACAGTAACCCCTAAGCGACCTCATCGGAGAAAATTTCACACAGAGTTTCAATTACACTTTATCTATATAGTTCTAACAAAGGGAAAATTTTCTCAGAATAACAAACAGTCAAAAAACATTTGACTGTTTTTAAAGAATTTTGATATTTTTTTTTAAACCTCCTCCCCCCCCTGACCATGGGGTAGACAGACCCTAATGAGGTTAATCTGAGATTGCATCTGGCCTGTTAGAATAGTTAAGTCTAGGTAAAGACACTGTATGTACTGTACGTCACTTGGTTCTGGGAAGAATGTAAATGACTTGTAACAAGTCCATTTTACTGGACGTCAACAAGCCTTGTAAAAATGGGTGTATAATAAACACTGTACTAAATGTACCAAGACTGTACAATGCAGGTATTGTGTTCGGTTGTTCATAGGAACTTGTTATAGAGGCAGTGTTGTGGTTACAACACAATTCATGCAACTCTAAACTGCAGCCTGAACAATTAATGTTTATGTTCTCCAAAGTAAAATGGAGGTCTATATAGTACAAAAGGTACTGAGGTAATGTGAATACAGTACCACAAAAGTTCAACTGTCTTACTCAACAAAACAACAACTTAGGAACACCTCCATTTTTGTGACATTTCTGATACCAGATCTACCATTTATAGTTAAATCAAAGGAAATGAACAGGAAAAACTAGTTAATTACTTTGACAGGTTTTAGATTAAAATGAGATTTTTGAAAAGTAGAGTCCATGACTGGGGAAATGAGGTGAGCTGGATACAGTCTAACAAGGAAAACAAATTTTTATGGATACAGTATGAGGATACAAGGAGAATAGAAAGTTGGTCTTCCGATGGTCTACTTTTACTAGCCAGGTAGATACATCCAGTATCTATAATTGTACAAATTATGCATGCAGAGTAACATGGACAGGGAGTGGTAACCTGTTGAAACCAAGTTAAAACTCCCAAATCAATGTTGAGATGGCCGGTGTTTGCAGCATGCAGGCCAAACATTGTACTTGAAATAACGAAAGGGGAACTTCAAAGAGAGAAAAAACTGTTAGCTAAAGTGCTTTTAGACCTTCTACTGCAAAAAAAGCCTGTGTAGGTTAATATGTAACAGTAAGACGGCCAAAATTTCCGATCCTAGATCAGGATCTTCTTCAGAGCCTGAGATCGTGTTAGGATCCAAAAATCAGGCCCGATTACTTTCACATACAGTATAAAGAAGAACTTGTCAAAACATTCAGCAGTATACGTAAACTATGTATGGTTAAAATCCGATTGTTAAGGGTTGTCAGATACAGTATGGTGGTACAACACTGTATGTATACACTTCAGTGAACTTTATAGAATGAGTGGAAATAAAATGCTTTTGGGGTGTTGTGGTTTTTTTTTTTCCTTTTTTTTTTTTTTATAAAAGGACAATTATCAAAATGCCCAAACAACCTTTCTAGATGCTTAGTCAACATATTCACTTCTCTTTTCAGAAGAAATTTGTCACTTAATTGACAAAAACGACTGTTGTCATTTCGGTATTTTACACACACTAAACATTATCTACATAATAGTGAGCACTGTACAGAGAAAACCTCATAAAGAACAGGATGTTTTCAGCACTGTACAAAGAAGTCTCTTGTCATGAGTTTCGTTCTTTCCAAGTCAATGTACGTAGGTTCAAACTAACACAAACACACTAGTCTAATTTTTATGGGAGATATTTTCACCACCCTGGCCTATTCAGTCTCACTTCCTAGGTCTAATCAGGGATTTGCCACCCTGATCGGTGCAGTAGTTTCCAGTTTTTTGCCACCCTGATCGGTGCAGTATTTTTTGCCACCCTGTCAATCAGGAAGTTACAACCCCGGTAGGTGGTTGCCCCGTTATTTCCACCACGGTTTTACTTTTAATTATAGTATCGCCACCTTGGAAACTAAGTAGTCATGTTTCGCTACCCACTTGTCTTAGCAGTGAAATTGCCACCCTGGCAGGTGAGAGCAGAACTTAGCCAGTTTTGTCACCCTCGTCTAATGAGGGAGTTTCAGTCAATGAGGAGTTTCAGTCCTTTGTCCCATCGAGAAGTAAGTCTTGAGCTGTTAGAATATCAACCTCTCGGACCAGTATCGGTATAACATGCAGAGCCTACTGTTTATTATATGACAAGTTAATATTCTCAAATATTTAGTGAGCCAAAGTCTCACAAGTGTCACTTATAAGATACATCAATAAACATCACCACCAGTTCGGATAACATTTGAAATTTCTGTCATATACATATATCCTATTTTCCAACAGATTTCTGTGTTACTTTACAAGCTTAATTGTCAAAGTTTCACCTTCGCTCTTACCCTTTGGAAGGAAATGATCAAATATGTATACCCTGAAGGGACAGAGCTTGTTTCTACAGTTTAAACAAAGGAGTTACTGTTTATAGATGTTTTGCTTGATATACCAGTATACTTTATGTGTGGTCCACCTGAAAAGTTCATTGTCAAGGTCCCGTCATCTTGGTAATTCAACCTGCTTACCAAATCTTGCTATCATTGGCAATATCAGCATCTCCAGAAACTGTATACGATATATGATACTAGTTTATAGTACTAGTGAACTTACTAGACAGTATTTCAATGCACTAATAGTCTGCAACTACTTTTGATCACTACTAAGTTCATTACTCAGGAAAGATTACAACCTTCGGAAAGGAACAGCGCAGTTTCTTAGATTCTAGATAGAGGACTTCCTACTCTATATTAAGTAGAGTATAATACTGGTATATTTCTCTAGAAGTACTTGAAATGTTTAAAAAGTTAATGAACAAGAACATATTAAATTGCTATTTTCTTCTCCTTTCTCCTTAAACTGCAAATCTTTAGAGCTCATAATTTCTTCATTCACCAAGTGCTGAAGTTTTGCTGAAGTTTTGTTGGACTACAGTAAATTATATCTGTAATAAAGTGTTTAATGGTTAAGAATGGTACCCTCACATGCTCACACTGTAGCAAATTCAACACAATATGTATGCAGAACGTAAAACTTATAAAATTTTCTCTTCATAATATTAATGATTAAGTACTGAGTGGTAATCACCCAATCTCGTCAGAAGTAAATTACTCATTTAATCAAGATCAATTGATGAATGATAGCGGCGCTCTGCTTCCATGGGTAAACATATGAGTCATACACGTGAATTCTCAAAAGTTGTAATCACCGTTCTAATCAAACGATCAGTTACATTCAACGTAATGGAAAACTATCAATATTATTTACATGTTATGCAGTACCGTGTATGCGGTATATATTAAAATATAAACAAACTTGAATCCTGACACTCTCTTTTTTGACCAAAATGGCATCCCATATTATATATACTGTATGTTTATGTGTGTGTTCTCGAATTAGTTCAAAATAGTATTATCATGAATTCATGATCATACCATTGGAAGTGTCACATACTGTCCTTGCTTATCACTCAAATGTATCTACTATCGTAAATAAATTACCTGCTGTTTATATCAAGATTAAAGCGATGATAGCAAGGCTATATGGTTGGTGAGTCATCCATGCTGTTTCAGAAGTTTGATCACACCTGGCACATATATTGTACAAACACTGTCTATTGAATCAAAGTTGAACTGTGTATTATATGCAGGGAACAATTGGAGTGTTCAAATCTTGCGTAGAACTTTTCCGATGGCTATGAACTTTGTTTCCCGACTACTGGTCCCGACTACCTGTGAACAAAACTGCTATCTTTGCATTTTGCAGCAAATTTGCCCGTAAGCATTTTAATTTGCATAGTAAATTAGCGATGCATACCGGATACAGTAAATTTTCCCCCGATATGTAATTTTCAAGAGCGCACACATTGTATGTTAGAAACATAACTTGCAACAAGGCAAAAATCTGTTCATATATATATACTGTACAGACTTACTGGGATTTTTTGTTTGTGTCTTGGTCAAAATAAGCACGTCAAAATTGTACATTGTGTAAAACAGCCCGGAAGATACCCAATAGAAGGAGGTCATCAAAGCATGGATCTATATTAAACTGCGGTTCCACAATCAACAATATGATCGATATCAGTACGTACAGTAGTAGGTACTGTAAGCAAATTGGAATATAGAAAGCATTTATAAATTGCCAAAGTCTTTCACTTGAAGCATTGCACTCTCACTGGAGATATTATAGTATGTGGTGCTACTGTACATACTGTACAGCATCTATAGTCATTACAGTAGTGAACCAAAATTGTTTTCATCATGGTATTTAATTTCATTAAACAGGTAAACTTTTCTTGACAGTTTGGAGAGTGGAGACTACTTGCATAGTTCATACAGTACACAGTTATTATGTTGTCACATTGAGACACAAGGATCAATGCAGTTTTTGGCCACTATCAAGAAAGTTTGAAGAAACCTAACTTATCTCTAAACTGTTTGTACGTGTATTGCCCCAGTGACACTCCAAAATGTCTACAGTACAGATAATTTGGAATGGCAGCCAGGGAAGTATAATCTTCAACTTAATAAAATAGCATTTTTATTCATTCTAAATCTTGGAGGCAATACATCATGCTGACTTTTTATTTAATTAAATGCCAAACTTTTAGCAGTTTTGCTTACCTATGCCTTTTTCACTGGTGCTGAACATGATCTTGTAGAACTCTCCTGGTTATCGTTGTTAAGAAGAAATTCGTACGGAATTTGCAGGAAACAACAAGCAGACGCTAGGGTGGAGGCTGGAGGCGAGGAAATGTTAGTCCAGAGGTTCAGATCCTGGTTGAAAATGCAAGCATCGGAAATGGGCGAGTTAATAGACCTCTCCGTACCCCAACCGCCAAAGATGAAAACGTTACGATTCATACAACAGTACTGGAAACACGTCCTCTCTGGCAGCCGACAATATTGGCAGGCCACTTCTGTCCAGTTGTCCTTATCGGGGTCCAAACAAAACTGTCTCGTGGCGAGATCGGTGACGTGAATTTTGCCATGGAAAGCTTCCACCACTGGTAAATCCCAACAAGTGCCCTCTTCCAGAGGTATAGGGGTCAGAGAGGACCACTCACCGGTGTACGTGTCGTACCTCTCCACCAGTTTGACTGGCCGTCTGTGGCGATCTCGTCCCGCTATTGTGATGATGTACCTATTGTCTATTGTCGCTACTTGCATATTGTACTTTGGAGTTGGCATGTCAGACACTTTCTTCCATAGGTCAAGGTCCTGATCGTATTCATATACAGTTTGTTGAACCCTGTCCCACCGTATCCCACCTAAGGCATAGAGGTAACCATTGCACGCGACAAGAGAAAGATACTCGATAGGGTCCGGGAGGTTTGCCGCACACCTCCAACTGTTAACGTTTGGGTCGTAGACATGTACCGAATTTGTAACAAGACCATTGCTCGACCCACCCACCACATACATGCAGCCATTCAGTTCAGCCGCTGCATGAAATCGGAGCTCCACAGGCAAAGCTGGCAAAGGGGTCCATCTGTTCTCTTCCATGACGTATCCAAAACACTCCGACAATGGTCCTTGTTCTGAAATGCCACCCGTTATGATGACCACATCTTGAAGTCTGCCTTTACGTGGCTTTAATACAGGGCTGTCACTGCAGTAACTGTGTCTGGTAGTGTCTGTTTGGTGTTTTGCATCCATATACAATTTCAGGCACTCTTCATTTTCACAAACAAGGGGTTCTTTTTCCACAACGTTGATCAAATAGTTTCTATTCAACTGCGGAAGTCGAACATGCCCCAGCAATTCCAAGAGGCATCTCCGCCTCGATTCCAAATCAAAGTTGACCCACGCGATGACTATTTCATACACCATTTCTTCTTTCTCTACTCTAATGTCCTCGTCTTTGATGATCTCAAGGATCTCGTCAAAGTTGAGACGAACAATGTCTTCCATGGAATTTTGAGCGACTTGCATGAACTGGTTGCGAATAAACTTTTTACTTCTCTCATACAAATCGATAAACCCATAAAGATCTGCTAAATGTCTCACCACGAAGCAATTAGATGCATCCATGTTTTGGGTCAGGAAGCGATAACAGTACTCTTTCAATTGCGACATCAGAAATGGATCAGCACCCTGTAAAATCACATCAACATTTTCACTTGTGATACTGATCTGTCCTGTGTACATGTAGTCCAAAATCTGTTCCATGGCATCTGCAGATACACATTCAATGGTTGCCATATTTTGCTTTTCTTCCTCAAAACCACTATTGCACATTGCATCAAAGTATGGGCTACAAGCTGCCAGCACGTTCCTATGGGCCTTGAAAGTCCTACCTTCAACGGTGAGTACCATGTCACAATACTTCCCGTCTAACCGTTGAAGCCTAAGCTTTTCGAGAATGACCGAGGCTCTATCGTCCTCCCTGAATTCCATCTTGGCAATGTTACTTGTGTGACCCATGCTGTGTCGATGACAAATGAAACATGAATTAGGTTTCCACTCGCTTATAAATCCAGATCACCGTCTCTGATCTCCATCTTCATGACTGTCTCAAACACGAATGCACAAGTGACCTAACCTAGCCTATATCGCGTACTGAGTTACGTGTAAATGGTGATGAGTTTGTTATAGTAACGTTAGGTCTTCTCACACACACAGTGACTCATTCATAATACCACACAACACATGCTGAGTAGCAGAAGACCAGCTGACTCTACTATTGATTGCCACACCGGTTTTTTTTTCCTTTTCGAATCGAAGTAGAGGTCGTACTTCAAGTTTTGTTTCATTTGGTTTGTTTGTGTTCAAAATTAGCTGCTTACCGAACCAGTTGCAAAATGCATGTATTGCTAAAGAGGTTTAGTTTAGTAGAAAAAAGGATCAGAAGGGACACTCAAGTCCCTATCAAGGAACCTATAGGAGAGGGGAAAAAATACAAAAGACACAAAAAACCAGACCCGATTACAATACTTAAAGTGCTTGTCCAAAGCATTTTTAAACCCATTCACACTACGTAAGTACAACTTTCTCAGGCAAACCATTCCACTGAATCACAATCCTATTAGAAAAAAAGTTATGCCGAATATACCTACTTTTGTTCTGGAGTTTAAGACAATGAACTCTCCTACTTTTGTTCTGGACAATGACCTCTGGTACAACTATTATAAGTAGACATGAAAAAGTCAGTGAAGGATAAATTCTCAAAACCATACACAATCTCGAAAATCTGAATCAACTCACGTAACCTCCTAAGCTCCAGTGTGGTGAGATTCAGCAACTGTAACCGCCGTATGTGCGCGCGCCATTATTTATGCTTGAGCCTTTGCACTGTAAGCAAGATCAGTGAGTTTTAAGGCAACTCCCTGGTTTATCTTCAGTTCTTTGAGCAGGCTCAGTCGTTAAAGTTTTCAATGGCCTGCAGTGATTAGATATTCGAAAGTGTTATTTCTGATTACTTCTACGATTTTCCTTCCGAGTCAAGTCAGGAAATCCTGTCAGATGCAATGCATATAAAAATGATCAAATGATTATTATAGAATGCGGGTTACAACAAGTGACGTAACAATTAAGGGAGGGCAGGGCGGGATCCCCAGTCAAATGTCTTCCCCTCACTCCCACTTCCCTCCCAAAAGACATTGGTGGGCCAAAAACAATTTTGGATGAAAATTACAAAATGCATTTTAAAGGCTCAGTTAAACCAGTTCAAGGTTGATGTTAATCATTAATAGACGGGAATTATGAAATTAATATATCAGCCAATTGCGTCTCAAGTAAAATATCATCCTATCATTTTGTTTTTTGCCATTGTTACGAGGTCTATGATATATAACGTAATTTCAACATCGCACGTGTGAACTCACACATGAGTAATCAGTCGTTAGAATAGACCTAACCGAAATATTGTTTCCCAACGACTATACATACTTAAGCCGAATAATGTATAAAACCGTTAGACATATCGCGCTGGACAGACAGTTTCGTAGTGGCTGAATGAATGAAGCCTGAGTCGATGAAATTGAGCTTCATATACAAATTTATTCAAATCATAATTATAGTAAATCATATAGACAATGAGATAGCTTTGAACTGGACTGTTGAAAGAACAGCCCAGATCAAAACGAGAACTTCAGACAAAACAATTGAAAGAACGAAGAATTGAACCCATTTTTCAAAATCCAATCGCTATATCATTTTTGATTGTTTAAGATTATCCAAATTCGAAATTTGATTCGGCAAATAACAAATCTTACAGAGAAATGATTCATCTAATTATAAAGAAATACATAAGCTTTTGTAGACAAAGAGTGAATTTTACATTTATGTACTGTAAACAGAATGAGAACAGAGCAGACAGGGTTATCAGCTAATAGTATAGTGACTTTCCAGGCGGCAGTTGTGGCGGTCGCCCCCCCCCCCTCAAAAAAGAGAGAGATAAAAGAGGGAGGGGTGAGAGGAAGAGAGAGGAGAGAGAGAGGTGGATAGAGGGGTGGAAGGGGACGTGGAGCGGGAGATTTGATAGAATAACGTAGAGAGAGCTCACACAAAGTTTCAGAACTGTCAAAATTGGAATATCTCATCTCATTTATGACTAAAAATATATTTCATATGCATAGCGGTTTATTTCAGCCTTTTGTACCCCACACTTTTGAAAGCTACAGTATATTCGCCGGCAGGCTACATAATTGTAGGCTATAGAGGGCAGAAATCGCACGAAAAGTTTTTGGCCTTTATATACTCCATTTGGTCAGTAAATTCTCGAAATTTGACCGGTTGCGTTATAGCAAAACTGGCAACTTCCTTGCTGTAGGCTGTAAACCTCAAACTGCTATTACACTGTGACACCTTCATATTATTTGTCTTGTATAATTGGCTATTGCCACAGTGCCACGGATTTTACCTAAAATGACCGAGCTGGTCGCTCGCGAAACTTGGACTCCCACGCGAACTCTTTAACCACACCCAGCCCCCCCCCCCCCGATATAAAGTCTGTTTACGCCACTGGTTACAATGATGTACAAATTATTAGTTGACTTAGCCTTGGGCATGATCATAGGCTTATGCTATATTCGCACATAACAATAAAAGACAGAAAACACCAACCGGAAAATGGAAGAAGGAGAGACGGGAGGGGGTGGGGTTTTTGTCGGCGGCAGGAGGAGTGACAAAGAAAAGTGGGTGATCCGAAAAAAATTTCTGTAAGTGACCAGGGAAAATCCTCGGCGCAGCGAACTATAGCATTTCCCCAGATAACCTTTATCTGCGGATGCACATTACTCTTCTCCTTTTGTTAATAGGTGCATTACCATGCAGTGTGTCCATGTGTGGGTGATGCACAAGTCTGAAGAAAGTAGGGCACCGCCATGGTACACGAATCAGAATATTCAACAGACTACACATGAAAAATATTGTGTTGACAGACTGACATGTGCAGTCCTGTCTTGGCCTACTAAAAGAATAAATACTGTTCACAAAATGTGAATTTACTTATAACCTGGTCTTACTCAAGCTAAGATCACGAAGTTGAACAAATCATAATCATGCACCTTCCTGGGTTCCGTTAACTAAATCATGAAGGTTATCTATAGTGGACGATAAATTATTCAAGTTTTTGTCTCGAAAATTTCGTGGCTCCGACACTATGCCTATGAGAATCAAAATACCGAACGTACAGTTTAACAATTAGGTTTTTAGTCTGTTCTTTATTACTTGGAATTAAACATGACATTAAAACATGTTGAAAAGTATCGAAATATCAAAAATAAAATAAACGAATTTACATTGGACGATAGTTTTCAATTTGAACATGTACACACGAACCATAGAAACTGAACTAGGTTTCTATGACACGAACAGACAAATAGAGGGCGCTAAACATGTTTAGCACCATAGCACTTATACTTCATAATCAACTTTTGTACACATTACCATTACATTATTTGTTAATTTGCTACATGTTGTTGTGGAGGGAGAAGGTTGAATCATATTCCCAGCATTTGAATGCTTTTCATAAACTCACAATTTTAAGTAACTATCTTTCATTCCGAACAAAGGGCACTCTCTAATTACGTTATTCTTGTTCTTGCTCAACAAAGGGACATTCTTTAAGTGACAGAGGGGAATATTTTTCATAACAAAAATTATTTTAATTTATGAAAAAGGAGTAATTTTAAGGTTTTCACAAACTGGGGAGGGGAGGAAGAAGGGTAGGAGAGGGGGATGTTCTCAGTGTTTCGTATAGTCGAGCTTTTGATTTTCAAGGCATAATACATATGCAAAGCTTTCGTATCCCCAAAAATGCTATAATGCTTTTCTGCTGCGATAACGAAAAACATATCACTACTTTGAGATTGACTGAACTATTTTTTCTTGTAAACCAATGAAATAGAAAAATCAATAAAAGTGGATAAATTATGCTTCACAGTTTTTCCTCCTATAATAATTATTATTATTTTTTAAAGTGGATTATTTATCATAACTGTGAATCACTGTGAATGCTCTCACCATCCCCTCTATAGCCCCTGGGTTTCGGGGATGAACTAAAAGGGGCCCGAGCAAATATGGGATTAAGAATAATGTATTCTCATACGCCCATGACTGTACCAATCGAATTTAATTTAAGTTCAAAGTGCGAGAGGGAGTGACATGAAGTTATCCCGATTCGGTCACACGGCTTCCCTCTCCCCCTTTTTCTCTCTCACATTGCGTGAGAAGGAGGAGGAGGAGGAGGGGATTCCTTCCAAGATTTCAGGAAGGGAATGACCATTTGGAAACCTCGATTTAACTCCATATGTCAGATCTAAGTTGATTACAGAGGTAATTAAGTAACATTGAATCCTATAGTTCCGCTACAATTAAATTTTGTAAGCACGCCACCATTTTTAACTTGCAGTATAGTTTGCCAATTTTCGAATTGAGAGAAAGATCATGTGCTGAATATTATTCACAACAAGATTCCGAGACGACCAAACGAAAACGTCCCGTTCTACACTTCAATAGAAGGAACCTTAATAATTATTAATTAATTAATGATTCCTTCTGAGTCTCAAATTTACCATCCGCTTGGCTCTTTGTTCATATATTAATGCTATCAATCATGAAAAAATGGGGCCTTGACAGCATTTCGATTTTAACTTCTTAGACTATACATATTGGGTAATTTACTTACCGAAGGCTGCTCGTTTACTTTATTTAAACACTTTTCTAGTTGAATTTGATCATTTTCTTCGATGAGATTGTTTTAAGTAGGACTAGTCAAGCTTATAATTTCCAAATAATAAAAAAGTTGTGTAATTTCAAATTTGCTTTTGAAATGTGCCTACTATACCAAGCCTTCTATGAAAGGCGTCCGGGCGATGATAAGCTGTAGACTGTGTCGTGTTAATTACTCAATTGATTTTTAACATTCATTCGGGGAAAAGTGTGGCTTAATCTAAATGTAATACTGGTTTATTGGAAGTAACGGTTCACGATGCGGTCAAGGAGTTATTGGTACTAGTAGGCTATACCCGGGGTGAATGTCCATATTGACGTCCCTCGACCTCCCTACCGTTCTATTGCGAACTTCCAGCTGACCGTCCAGCTAAACAAACTCAACCAGTTGTCTCATATTTTAATAATTTCTTAAACCAACTTGCCAGTTATTTTGAAAAGTGATTATGAAGTGGAGGGCGTTTCAGTATGTGTGTGTTTTGGTGCGTGTGTGTGAGAGGGATGGGTGCATGGTTGGGGATTGGGTAGTTTCGAGGTCGATGTACACTGTCAGTGGCGGACGTTTCTCTCAAGGAAGCCCACTTGAGTGAGGAAAATAGTTACACTTCTCAATATCTCACTGGTGAGGAGTGACACCCACATATCTTCATTTCATTTGATAACGATTTTTTCGTTTAGTTCTTTTACATATATGAAACCAAACAGAGCATACACGCTGTCCCAATTGGCAGGAGCTATTCCCGCCATCTCGGCCCCTAAGTAAGCATGTCAAAATCATGCCGTTATTGCATGTCCGAGTTTAAAGTCTGGCTTAATATTCAGTACCAGTCAGTTGCCTGAAAAAAACCTTTCCCGGCTATATATAGCCTTCTGCCATGCATCTGAATTCCCTAGATGCATTATTTCTGAGGCGTCCCACTAAAGTGTTCGTATTTGATATTTTTGGAGTAAGTCCAAAATATAGCGTGGATTGAACATCAGAAAAGAATAGCAATACTCTATGTTTAGAAGTGGCAAACCATAATGTTGCCAGCTTTAGTGGAGGAAAGTTCTGTTATGAATATGAGGTCACGCCCACATCATGGTAAAGGAATCACTTCCGCATAGCATCAGACCATAGATACTCTACTCCGCGTCAAATGGTATGCTATACTTCAAAGCTGACATTACTGCAGTTATATATTACATAGCGACGATACTCTGGAATTTAGATTTGATTTACAGCTTAAATAAAACTATAATACTATATGAGTGCAACTGTTTAAGGGTTATTGTTGCTTATAGATACAATAAAATACTGTATTGTGACAACTATTGTGATTATGTTGTAGTAAGTAGTTTCCAGTTTTCTTCTATTTACATTGCTTTGCGTCCTACAGTTTTACGCGCATAGTTATATTATCTAGATTGCTCGATCTTCACGTTGAATATAGTGTTGGACAATCAGAGTAAGGTTAACACAGCTGGACGTACGTGAACTCAAATCTATCGTTTTCCTTTTACCTCAACGCGCTTATTTCGGAATATGGCAAACAAGTGATGACAGCCGTCTTCATTTTATGAAGGAAAATTCTATACATCATAGTCTCTTAGAAGTATGGAAGAAATACCACCTGAAGTTCAGAGTAAGTTTATGAAATGCAATCCACAAATTCAGTAGTTTACATTACCAGATGCTACCAACTGGGAAGTGCAATGTTACTTGTTAGGGTTAGACTATGGGCAGACTACAATGTTTATTTGAGTTAGAATCTGACACCTAAGTAATACTCAAGTACAGTAAGGTTAGGCATAGGCCCTGTGGTTACATGTACTGAACAGGACAGTAGTTGAGGTTGCCTCGGTCTAACTGTTAAAGACCTTTAAGTTTACGTCTTTTAATGGAGCATCTAGTTATTATGAATTAATGGTATTGTTTTGATAACATAGCATAGGCCTCAGGTTGGATAGGCTATACAAGAACTTAGTGTTAACACTGGGTACTACTAAATCCAGAAATTTGTAGCGTACTAAGTACAAGTACTAGCCGTGATATCATTACCAGAAAAATGTGCATTACATCAATGTTGAGGTTTCTTAGCATGCCTCAGTAGCAACATGTAGGCTATATAGTGTAGTTAATTGCAGTTGGCCTACACACATGTAACTTTCATAACATAGTCCTCACATTGGACAATTTTTAAATTCTTGAAAGCATGAAAGTATGTGATGAGATAAATACTCAAATCCCTTTTCTTGTATCTCATGGTCATTCATTCTTTCATGGTTTCTTTGTTTGGATATAAAATTTACTGAGTTCTTTTGATGCATGGGAATTATTATTTTTTATTCCAATAGCCTAGTCAGTGTCACTGATTATGCAAGCCTTGGCTGGGTTACTATAGGCATGGCCCACAATAACTTGTATAGTGTGTGAATCATTCCAAGAAACTTATACATACTTCATCTGCATAGTAGACTAAGTAAATGCCAGTTACAAATATGAAAACATTGCATATTTCAGATCTTCTAACGAAACACTACAACCCCCTACCCAATTCCCTTTTCCCCTACATTCATGATTAATCTGAAAATTCAGTCCATTCAATCATTCAATCCAAACATCCTAGAATGACAAACATGTGTGTACAGTATTGACTAGATTGGGTACTTTTACTGTAGGATCCTGCTTAGGATTAATGATCGACTTGAGACTTTAGTGAACTTGCGTGAAAACTCATCACTTTATTGCAAATTGTCGTCTGTTTTCTCTAGTTCTGAAGAGATCTATAAATTACATTTGTATAATGTTTGTAACTGAAAGTTAAGTATGCATTTATGATACTAAAGGGTTGGATATTTCCCGGCTGGGCGGGAAATACTGGAAAAACCGGGAAATAGTGGTAAATACCGGAAAAATAGCACTGGGAAATACCGGGATATAGTGGGAAATACCAAGAAATATTGCTGAATACAAAGTCATGTGAAAAACAACAATATTGAAGTGAGCACTAATTACACTGATTTGCATGAAATAGTTTCTATTATCCAGTAAGACTCAATTATAGTATAACTTACTGATTAGGTTCATCTAATTATAAAAGTTCCTACCAGCCAGCTCTACAAAACTGGTAATATGCTGGCGATCTTTGAGAGGAGCAGTGGACATTGCCTGGTGATGAACTTGCCCCACTAGCACTTTTTGGAGTACTGCAACATATCTTTCCAGACTGCAAAGATTCAGATTTTTATCCACATTGCATAATCTATGTACAGCATTGACTATGTACAGTAAGTTGTTTTCATACCAAAAAGTTGGAGGAAAAATGGAAAAGTTGTCAAATATTAAATAAAGTTTTCTGTAGTATATTTTGTATGTTTCAACTTGACATTGTAACAATGCATGCATACTGTACAGTAGGTAAATTGTAACTTGAGTCCCGAAGTCATGGTTTCCTTTAACACATTTAGTAGTACTTATCTTGGTATTTTTTAATTACTTCCTGTTTGGGTCACTTTGGACTTCAATGCTATCTTTACCCAGTAGTTAACACACAATTGCACAACAAGGATACTATTTGTAGCATGGGATATTACTTATACCAAATTGAGTGCAGGGGTTTGGTGAAGAGACTCAGGCGAAAGTAATGCTTGCATGGATTATGCCTTACACAGTCTGTGTTCAAAGCCCTTTTATACATTTAGTACTTCAAACAGAACTCAGGTCAGTGTGGGGTTGAATAAGACAGTAGTCGATTAAAAAATCAAGACACTGATAGAAGGTTCTATAACAGGAACAAAGCGTGTATGAACTCGAACGATAAAAGATGATAGACCACAGGAATTTCCTTTGCTTGCAAAAGTCACACATTTATCTCACTCCTCTCATATGTGCCTCTGATATGTAACACTACATCTCAGTTGGCCTCTTTAATGTTGTTGCCTGTACATAGCGAGTACAGTAACTGGTAATGGGAGCCTCCCTAAGTTAATGTTATCAAGTAAAACCTGATTCCAAATGCAATAGTTGGCTAGGCGGAGCATATCTGCTGTGAAACTATGGTAGGCTCAGGTGCATGTTAAGTTGTCGCTATTTGTTTTGAGAAATAACAGACATTGCTTTTAAAGCTAGATCTGATATGGCATGGATGCAACAATAACATTAGTCAATGAACAGTTAAAAGAAAGGCTGGGTTTGCAATTGTATTGGACTTTGTTTCATTTTAATATAGTCATTCTTTGAAATCTGCATCTTTGCAAAAAAGAAGAAAGGGAATTAAAACAATGGAAGCAATAATAGATAAAGATATGAGGTGAATAAATAGATCATTGTGAATGTGATTAAAGGCCTCTGATGGTGTGACATGATCAGTTTATTATTGTCAACAACCTGGATAAGGAACTATGCACAGATCTATGCATACTGTTCATTGGTTGTGGATCAATTGATGTCATGCAACCACAGAGTCGTGGTATTTCTTCAACATTGATGGCCTACCCCCCTCCCCCCACCATTAATGCATTGGTTTTATCCAGTTAGTGTACATGTTGACCACATCCTTCGGTAGTCAGACTTTTTCAGTGCAGCTCCAACAGGCACCGAACCATCAGTTGAGCATCAGTAGTTCTGCCATGGCTGGCTCTTCACAGTATGTCATTAAACTGACATGTACTGTAGACTATAGTAGTATGGGCGGGCATACATGGATGTTGTACTGTACTTATTGATAGAGATGTTGTTAAAGTATAGTAATCCTGGTTAAAGTTTAAAACTAGTTCAGCATTTTGTCTTTTGGGCAAATGTCTCTCAGTTACAGTTTGTCAAAAGAGTGTTATCAGATCTTTTGAACAGTAAAGAATGAAAACATGATCAATGTGTTTCAACTATTAGCATCATCAGGTGATGGATTTAATTACCTAATTTTCCAGGTGATGATGTGCATGGCAAACTCATCATAAATTGTATTTGCCCAGTTAACTGTATGTCTTAGCAATTAAACAATTGTGTATGTGTTTGCATTCATGTATGACTACAGGCATTTGATGGCATTTCAGTATTACCTGTGATAGATTAACAAACACAAGCAACCAACACATACCATACTGCAGGATCAGTGACTTGGATATGAAGTACATTCAACTGAGTCAAACACATACATGTACATTATACCATGTGCTCCCATACCCATCAAAATCCAACAGCAAAGATTTGCCAAAACTTACCACCTGTACGTAGAATACTAAATTTTGGGTTATTTCACTGTGGATGGATGTGTCATGATAGCTCCTGTTCAGTGTTATACATTACTTCACTCCTCCTCTCTTACTGTGCCTGCATTATATATACTACATACACATCATGTAGTACAGTCATTGTGAAAGTTAGCAGGTGGTTCATTCCTATTACTTAGTATTTTTTGAAATTTGAAGAATTTCTTGTAATTAATTTTCCTTTTCAGTATAATTGTTTTTTTAAACGACTTAACAGAAAAAATAGTCTTATGCTAAACTTACAGCAATAAAGACAAAAGTTTTAATGAATATGTTACAATTAGTGTGATGCATTATTTGTACCAAGGACTAATTTCGTCTCCTCTGGACAACAAGGTTGATGTGTTTTAATTGTCATGCATATATGCAGTAGGTACTGTACAATAACCTGCAACATACATTAGTCTGTCTCCTTCGGACAAGAAAGTTCTCATGGAATTGGTTTCATTAACTTTTTGATGGTATTTGAAGTAATAGTCTGCTATACCATGTAGCATGTTCTGAATGTCAAGTCTACACAATTGATTGGTACCTACTAGCTTGCACTGATCCTTTGAACTTTCGGTGCCTGTGGTGATGAATGAAACATGATACTGTACAGTTCCTGTAGTTAGGTCACCCCTGTTTTGATATGAGTCACCTACCAGCAATTTAGATAGACACCCCTGGGCTTATTGTATCAAAATTTTAGATTTTCACAGTAAATAATATTGCCACCAAAGTGATATTCATGAGCTATTGTGGAAATGATGACAAAAAATTGAATACTGGGGATTACTGAACTTTCTAAGTAAATGTGTTGGTTGGTGAACCAAATAGTTAGTTTATTCAACTGTTTGAAAAGAACTTCAGCAAAGTTGGTTAGGGTCATCCTTTAAGGATACCAAAGTAGTGTGTAGTTTTAATTATTTGACTTACAGTACTTACTTTTTGAAGAAAATTGGGTGTTTGGCTCGAGATAAAGTTTCACACACTTTAGGTTAGGCCCCGTCAGTTTTGATTATGGATGGGATGTCAGTAGTTTTTCATGAAGGTTCTTAAAAATGAGTTAAAAGACAGATTTGCTTGAAACGTTGTTTAATATGAAACTTCCATGGACATCAATGTCTTTGAAAAATATGTTGACATTTGCTGGCAAAATCTTCTAGTAAGGTCTGTTGGCCATATATTGAAGCAACTTCATTATAATTTTTGATGAAGTATTAAATCCTAATATCCTATGGACAGAGATTGATTGCAAGCTATTGTTCACAAAAGAGGTATATTGTCCTAATTCTTTTGTCCGGCATCCTTTTGTTCCATAAGCTGATTATCATACAGAAAAAACAGTACATGGTTAAACTCTGATTATCCGAACCCAGGATTGTCCGAACCCGCCATCTGTTCATGAACAAAAAGTCTGGGGGCCTATCCAAACTTTTCCATTATCCGAACTACCTTCGGTCTTGACCAGTTTGGATAATCAGGGTTTTACTATACATAGTACTTCCATGTTAGATCTAAATATAACTGTGAAGTGGGGAAGGGATTATTGACTTCACTCTATAAAGTCCTCTCTAAACATGTCTTCAGTCAACTAATAATGCACTTTACCTTATAGTACCTACCTCACCTGTCAAAAAAAAAAACATTTTATCGCTGACCCTCCCCTCCCCCCACCCCCACCCCCACCCCCACCCCCATTTCCTTAAAGGCCCACGTTTGAGTCACTGACCACTTTCTCTTCCTTCTGAATCTGATCATTCTTCAACAAAAGAGGCAAAGGTCCATTAGGTTTGAAAGTGGCACTTCCCCTTCTTTTATGCGAAATGGAAATTCCCTAAATATAATACTGTATATAAATTCTACATTCTTTAAACGTTCGAAATGCTGTTTTAGTTTCACTTTAAGCAGAATAATATAATTTGACTATAGAAGATATATTGTTTGTGAGATTATATGATGACTGTGATTAATAATACTAATGTTACAAAGTATAGTAATTAACACTGCCTGTTTGTTTTTAATAGCGTCATTGTATTACAGTTTGCATATTAAATTACAATGCTATATACTGTGATGCACAATTGGTATGTATTACAGTATGCATAATAATGTGCTGCTATGTAACCGAAGAATGATGAGGAAGTAACATGCTGGAAAATTGGTGATGAAACTCTACCTTGCCCAGCTGCTCTTCTTTCTCTGCTCCCTCCCCAAAGAAAGAAAGAAAGAAAGGAAAAAGAAGGGGGGGGGGGAGGGGGGATCCAGAATCAAGTGAATAGCTTAAACAAGGGGAGCTGGAGAAGGCACAAGGGTCAAATAGAAGAAAAAGAATGGGGCGGGAGCAAAACAAACCAAAGCCCACAGTATTTCAAGTATCACAAACGAGTAGATGTTTGAGGCATATATAGCCTCAACTGATTGTTACATTTTATTTTCAATTTGTTCTTTTTCAGAGGGTGTGAGGGCAGCTCTTGGAGAACGGTTTCGCCATGGTCTCGTCAAGACTGTGCAGGTTGAGACGAAAGGTGAAAAGACAGACAATAAAATCTTGGTAAGTCTGGAAATTATGGAAGGCTCTGTCAACTATTTGGAATGTTAAGGTCATTACTACTGCCCAGAAATGTGATAAAAATGTGATAAAAAGTCAAATAACGGTCTCTCATGCACTAATGTCAAGAAACATGTCAACTGCATTTATATCCCCAAGAATCGTTTTCCCCAATATGAAAATTTACTTCTCTGTTATCTCATCTTTATACACATAATGTCCTCTGATTTACCCAGCTTACATGTCACATCTTAGCACACTGCGCCCTTGTCGACCCCCTTATGAGTCACGGCCCACATTTTCATTCAGAATGTACCCATTTCGATGTTTTACTATATAGTACACAAGATTTTACCGTAGCTAGGATTTTTCATCTTCTCAAATTTTTGTTGGTTTTAACATTCTGTGTAGAATCTAAACTATGCCCATTTCTATGTCTTGGAATAATAAGGTGTGGAGGACAATAGACTCCCTGAATAACAAATGAATTTGTTTCTCTTCATCTCCCCTAACATGGCATACCATGGATCTGTGTGTTATACTGTGGGTACACTTGGTGGACTAGACTTAGCACTGTATACACAGCTCTAGAATGTAATCCCTACTGAAGCAGATCTATGAGACTCTGCTATGTAGATGCATTACATGTACGTACTGTACATCTAGGTCTCCTTCCTGCCTGGCCTAATATAAACCTTACAGTGCATGACACACACTGGTCATTTAACAAACCTGAAATTGAAACAGAAATGCTTGATCATTAAAACAGAAGGTGAAAGTAGTTTTATACCACTATGTTAAAGAGTTGCATTGAAATGTAAATAGTAGAAGCATTATATAGTTAATTTCAAGTAAATATTATTACATGATCATAAAAAAAACCCATCTCCCCTAACTTGGCATACCATAGATCTGTGTGTTATACTGTGGTTTCACTTGGTAGACTAGACTTAACACTGTACACAGCTCTAGAATGTTATTGAGCTACTGAATGTAAATATTATAAGCATTTATATACAGTAGTTAATCTCAAGTATTATTCCATGGTAATAAAAACAAAACAAAGATGGCGGCTGTCAATCATACTATCAGTGGCGGAGCGTCCATACAGTCATAGGGGCGGATGCCCCCCCTGACGGACTCAAATTTTGTTGGTGTATATGTTTCTGACAACATGTGGTATTGTTGGCATTTACAGGTCCAAAATACCTAATAGGCACAACAGGTATTGTGTCAGGGCTACGAAAACATGAGCACCCACAAAGATACCACAGGGATTGTGATGAAGCGCATGTACTTTCAACACCCATATAAACTTCTGAGTTATCACAAATGGCGATGATACCTATTTATTCTTCGTTTATCTACAAATTAGCAAGGCCTGGAAAGGGTCATTTCCGGCGATCTAGGGAGTATCTTTACTCAAAAAATTTCTGTACGCTCCCCGCCAACCTGTGGTGGCGCTCCGCTTAGATAGTGCAAAAACGCCCAAACAGACCATTCTCGCCCCCCTTGACCAATACCCCTAGCTCCACCACTGCATACTATAGCATTACTGGGGCATGCTGTATGTACTGAATAGTGTGAGAACTTATGACTATTCTTGTGATCTTGTCAGTAATTCCCTCCTCTGTGGGTGGTTGTTGGAAGACATTTCAAATTAAATGTGTAAGATTTAACATGTATTGTGTTGATTCATTAGCTGTCATTTCAAGCTATATAATGTGATGACCTTATCACTGTATATTCATAAACAGAAGTACTGTATGTTGTACATACTGTTTCATACATGAATACTTTATACATTCTTACATACTGTACTGTCTATGTAAAGAGATGAATGGCTTCAAATGTAGCACTCTGTTTAGTAATTATTGGTCGCTGTATGTACTTCTTCTAGCACAGATTTTACACTATACTATAGCAGCTGTACCGACATGTGCAGCATTGCTCAAGTGTTAATTCTAATGAGTTTATTCACGACACGCTGTACAGTACATGTATATACAGTCATATTAATACTACTGTACTGCATATAGTATTATTAAGTAGGCCTACAAGTACTCACTGTATACATACTGTCCAGTTTGTTATCAAGATAACACATATATTTCAGTGTGTAAAAGTATACCCAGAGAGACATTCCCATTATCACAGTGTGCTGATGACCTATGGAGAAATTGATATAGGGTATGCTGGAGTTGCCTAGGGGCAGGAAGGACATCATAATTGAAGAACAAGTGAAAGGAGACTGTGAAGCTCTTTAAAGCATTATGGGTCATTGCCTTGTGAGTTTGCATGATTCAGAACAAGCCTGATCATCTTTTTTTCTCTATATTTACCCAATCTGCTTTACATAGATAGAGTGTCATGATAAATCTCGAATGCACTGTTTTATTAATCTTCTCTATAATCTATAGCTGAATGCATATGTACCCTCAATTTACTCTAGGACCTTAATCACATGGTAATAGCCATTTGGCTGCACCGAGTATGCACTCCCCCCCCCCCCCCCCCCCCCCCCCCCAGAGTATTAAAGATAGAAATTTTGGTGTCTTACAAATTTAATACAATGTCTTCTTGTGTGATTTTTGCAATTTTGTGTAGTTTATATTCATACTTGTCATTCCATCATCCATCAATGGTGCAGTGTTGGACAAGTTCTCCTTTAATGTACGCAGTTTATAATTTCAGGTTTAATTGTTCCTTTTAACTCTTGTACTAAATATTACTATTTGATATCATTCCATAGATATTGTGCAGATCATTAACTGGGTTATTAAAGTGTAGTATTCCTTTGGAAAGCTTTTTGAAATGGAATGAAACTACTCATAATTTACTTGCTGATTTTTATTGTGACATTCCTTGGATGAATAGAACTCGACGGGTTCTCCATACATGTTTGATCAATTGTGATCTTATCATGTGTAGTATTCAGTGATCAGTACTTACAGTATAAATTGTTTAAATGTTTAAAGCAGTTTGAGATAAATCTGAATCATGTAGGATGGTACTGGAACATTTTCAAACCTTTGATTGTTTTTGTTTTCAAGATCATGGCACAGCTCACTTGGGTTGATGTGATCTAAAATCTACGCCCCTTTCTTATTAACCCTCTCGACTCTACTAGAGCACTGCCACCCCTTGACCCCTCCTACTGGTCATCTCCCATCACCTCCTTCCAAATGTACCATTCGTGAAGTATAGAAACCTATTCTGGTGATAATCTTGTTTTTCATTGGAAAATCATGTTTTTCGGATGCTTTCTGAGTGTGTTTGGTATTCATCATCTGAAGGAGAAGTTTCTCAACACGCTTTCCAAGTATAGCATATGGGTATTCTTTGACTTTTTTTAAACCTTGACTTTGTTTTAAGTTTAAATATCATTGCCCCCGTACAGCTTACTTGGGCCTGATGTGCGATGATAATGCTGCTGACAATTATGTTCATGGTGGTCTGCCTAATGAACTGTAATTAATTAATTAATTCTAATTTAATGGTTGAATGATGTTGTTAGGTACTTAATTAATAATTGTTGGTGAAATGTCTGATGGCATTTGAATTTGAAAAGCTGTGCCCCTTACTATAGAGAAACGTTTCAACTCGAAAAACCAAGATAAGAACAGTAATTGTGTATGTACAGTACAGTGCATTTTCTGTACTTTATAGGTATAGTGTTTTTGTGTTGCTACCGTATACCTGTTCCTTTTCCAGTAAGCTCAGATGGTAAAATCCTGCAATACTTATAGTACTTGGGCTTGCCCTTCAATGATTTAATAAATATAATAATTAAAATATTAATGGTAAATTTATAACGCGTGCATATCCACCCGGAAGGGTGCTCAAGGTACGGGAGAGAAAGGGAGAAAAGAAAGCCAAAACGAATGAACAAAGGAATTATTGGTTATAAACGTTGATGAATGCTTGAGGCGTAAGATGAGTTTTTAGAAGTCTTCTTCAACGAAGTGAGGGAAGCACAAGATCTGAGTTCTAGTAGTAATTCATTCCATCTATAGGCGAGGAGCAGCTACTTTGAATGATCTGTCACCCCATGTACATGTTTAGGCCGATGTTCTTTGGAGTAAATGCATCTTACTAGAGGGAAGACGTCATATGGGAGTGTATGTCTGGAGTGTATGTCTGGAGCATATCAGAGATGTAAAGAGGGGCTAAGCCATTCAAGGATTTGTTGGTAATTAACAGGAGCTGGTAAATAATTAGGCTAATTAATCAATGGTTCATGTTCTGCGTCAGTGCACTGAACCCATTCTTACTGAATGTGGAAATATCTGAACGGTTTTAAATTTGATCAACTCGCATCGTAGTACACAAAATGTCAACGAAACATCAATTCATGTATGCAATGTACTCTGTCGGTTTAAGTCAGTGTCGGTATTTACCGATAAGGTGAGAACTGACAAGATCAAATACAAAACTTAATGTACAGTACTTGGACTTGAAATGACACAGTAATTAATACTGCTGATAAAAGATTTACATTCTGCATACTGAGCGCTGTAAAGTTGAATATGTCGCTAATGAATGATTGTAGGCCGGGGGGGGGGGGAAGGGGGATGGGGAGATTTTCGGTTGACTTTTCACTTTGGTCAACCTTGCATTTTATAGTGATCTTTCTACAGAGTTGTAGATTTACTTCTCTCCTCACTCGCTTCCCTGTCTCCCCACAGCAACTGCACCATATCTTGGTATTAAACCTGGTGTAGCACCTTTCCCTCCCAGTGACTGGCTCATTCCGGTCTATCGCCCTCCATCTCATTCTACCATCCAGCGCTTTGGGGATTATAATCCAGCGACGACATGTGTATACAGTACATATATACAGTACTTACATCATTTGCGCTCTATGAAATTCATAATACAAAATTTTTGAAAAATTAATACCAAACTTTTCTTCTATACCAAGTAAAGCTATACACTTCCATGCCAGACAAATATGATGCTTTGAAGGAGACCGAGATAAAAATTCAATTTCATGAAAAATTACCTGCCTGCAGGTACTATTTTGAGTGATATAACTTGATGAGTCATACACGATAAAATTAACCGGCAACCTTCACTTAAATATTACAGTAAAAAAAGACAGATATAGAACTATGTGCAAAGTATAGAATCCATCCAGACTAGGCAATTCTCCAGCTTTGTGGAAAGGCGGGAAAATAGAAAACAGAAAGAAAATTGGTTAACCTCAGGCTGTAAACTGCAAGCGAGAAATATCAGCATGTCAATGGGACAAGCTGCTCTAACTCATCCCTTGGTGGGTTTGTATATTGTATGTAAACATAGACTGATCCAGTCAGAATAAAGGGCATTGAGAATTGTTGATAATACAGATTCAAGGTTAAATGGATAGGGTCCCTTGTGACACACGTCTGTAAGCTGTCAGAATAAATGCATTGAATAGTAAAGTACAGTACTGAGAT
>JAIPMN010002954.1:0-23053 GCA_020650975.1 Apostichopus californicus | reverse complement strand
CAGAGATTATGGGACTCCATGTGAACTTCTTCTTAAGTAATGCAATCAGTTCGCTAAAAGGTCCACCAGGATAAATTTTCCTCATGATCTGATAGGTAGTTTTGAAAAATATGAATAATAATAATCATTTCAAATACAGTCACAATTAACCTGGAAAATAATCACTTCGTTATCGCACGTTTTACCTTAGGTTTCGCTACTTTCGCTTTTTCTGCCCATGTTTTCTAAGGCATCTATAGCTTTTTCTTTACCCAGTCACCACGTCTCACGGGCATGGGCGGCGATCATGGATCAGCCAACACAAAAATGTTTCGATTTCTTAAATTTTGGGCGCTTCTGGGAGACGAGGAATTGGTAAACTGAGGAATAAATGGCGATCACTTCCTTCGAGAATATTTCCCAAAATAAAAAATTGCCGGACATTTTGATCAATTTTAGGGGTGTTGCTTACTGCCATAAAGCACGGGAAGTGCCGTTTCCTGCAATCTGAGGGGTCTGCCAGACGAAAAATTTTCTTGTACGCTGCGTGGTGGCGCTCCGCTTAGATAGTCATCACCTGCTCACGGGCCCCCCCAAAATTTATTTTCGCACGACGCCCCTGATTAGGCCTTAAAATAATAGTTGAGTAAATAGGCAAATAGGCTAATAACATTTAACGTTACTGTTACTGTCTAGAACATACCTGGCTAGAGGCTGAGTATAGGCTTTGGCCCACCTCAAAACTTAGATTACTGGCTAGGCCTATACTGCTTTTGCCCATTTGACACATTTACCGTATTGCGAATATGTTGTAAATGGACGATGTGTTTGAATATTTGTAATTCTAGATATGGACTGAAATATTCTAGGCTTACCTAAGGTAGACCAAGGGTATGGCTACGTACATAGGCCTAAGTCTATTTTCCTAGCATTGAATTGTGAGTGATAAGCCCAGGACATGATACCTGTCATGTTATTTTGGCATATGGTTCTATCGTTAAGTAAAATGAGGTGGTGATACTAGTTGTCATTAGGCTTTAGTCATATCGCATCCGAAAGGACAGCCGTAGCCGGTCCAGGGGCCTATAGGCTAACTATATCCAGGGTCCAGTGAATAACAATTCAGCAGCTGAGCAGACCACACTATATTAAAGAAATTAAATTCTTATGTAACTGCTTCTACTATCGCTTCCTAAGAATTACCTGTGAAACTATACAGTCACTGCCACATTTTTGACGATTTTGGCACCCAAATGCGGCACAAAATATCACCATTTCGAGTGATTAATGTCAACTTTATTCTTAAGTTATGTCAAAGACGTAGTGTTTGTTTTACGCGCCGGTACTTTCTTGCCGTACAAGCAGAGCGCCACCGGAGGGATGGGTGGCTTCAGTATATGTCGCATGACTTCGTTCTTGCTACTTCAATTTCTATGGAGTAATCAAACAAAAATGAAGAGAAAGAAAACAATATCGTTCTCTCTGTTTTTCCTTTACGTTTACAATTGTTAGATTTGGATAATATTAGGCTAAAAAATACTACAGGTTGCGGGGCTTCAAGAAGCAAGAATCTCAAATGTATCAGGTTTCAAGGACAAATGAACAAGATGATTTTACTAGCGTAAGTAAAAACTTTTGAGGAGCCAGCTTGGCCCAGGTGACATCCCTATTGTGATCCAATTCCCTGAAGAAGTTAAGTGTTTACCCAATCAAAAATAGGTTACATTCAGTCAACGATATTACGAATTGGGGTAGCTATTGAGAAGGGGTTTTCAGTTAGCAATTCGGGAAAGTTTTCTTTATAATATAAGTTTCACACTGTTTGTCACTAGATAATCCTTTTAATTCAACAGAATGAGCAAAGAAGATCGTGTGAATTTCAGCTCATATACTAGTGCAATACTATGAGTGGCTACATGACTTCGATGGACAGTACCATGGTTTACTTTAGTAAACCTAGTCTTGGCCAAGTCGTTTGTAACACTCTTTTTCTCGCGTGCAACTGTACAATGCCTTTAAGAGAAGATTGCGATATAAATTTAGCCAATTTTGACCTTAGACCAACATAAACATGGTACATCGTGACCTAGCTTTGATGTGTTACGTCAGTTAATATCATACCTACAGAGGTCTTATTTCCTATACACAGTTGTGATGGTTTTTGGTTCAACCCATGTTACTTTGTTACCCAGCGGTACCCTCTCCGAGTCCTCTCCACCTACTATAATACACACCAACACACCAAACTTCAGTTCAGAAAATAAATTTCTTTCTTTCGATTGTGACAGCGTTTCTCCATTAAACCCACATGTTCAGAGTGCATTTAGAATAAGAAACATTGAATGTGCTTTTGAAGTTTGGTTTCCGAAATTCATCAGCAAACACATATTGAGACTTTAATTTGTTGCATAATTAATTCAACTTTTCCCTGTGATATAAATGATCCCCATTGTGTAGACAGAAACCCTCTTCCTTAATTACACTGAATATGTTCTGAAAGATTACAGAGATTGCATTTTCCACATAGCAGCATTTTATGAACATTGGTTGGAGTAATCCATTCAACCATGTTTCTAGTTTCTAGGTAACAAGTAAGTATAGCAGTCTCCGTACAAATGCGAATTCAACGCTCTCCGATTCTAGTTCTATGGTTTCTATATACGTGCGTTGTTACTATCAAACAATCACGAGGTTGACTTTAGTGCCAGGATTTGAAAGACGTTTTAGATTTTGTTTACAACTGTGTTCGCATTTTGCTGACCCTTTGGCCTACACTTTACGATGTCAGAACCTTATAATTCTACTCACGAGTTCACCTTGGGTTCATACAGTGGCGTGCGCAGGATTTTAACCGGGGAGAGGAGGGGGGGGGGGGAGAGATACGGGCAAATTCAAATTCTACATTTTCCCCGACTGATTTTGGTAGGTCCTAAACCCTATTGGAAGGACCAGAGGTGAATGAAGGATTTTATTCAGTGAGAGTGCTGTCCTACCTTGGGTCATTGAAGCTGACTCTCATGTAAGGGGGAGGGGGGTCTGGGGGTTCCCAATTTTAATTTCAAACGTCAAATGGTCCATTTTGAGGCATATTTAGTCTACAAATTAGATATTTATTTTAGCTCAGTCTAAGCGCATGGGTGTGCTAATAAATACTTTATGTGCGGGATAAAAAAGGAAGGGGAGGGGGTGGGGGTGCAAGAACACCCGTAGTAGTCTTATCCTTCCCTGGCTGAATGCAAAGATCCCCCATCTGAACCATCACCCCGAGTGACGATGAGAGGTGGGGTATGCCCCGCCCCTCCTCCCCCTCCCCCTCCCCCTCCCATACACACTTTGGGCATGCCACTGTGTTAAAGTGAAATTAGGTTTGGGCAGAGCCAAGCATCCAAATTAATCGCCAAGTCTGTAACTAAATCAAACAGAAGTTGCTGAATTAATCTGAAATGTTGACAGGCATTCCAAGTGTCACATGAACTAAGAATACCCTCTTTCAGTGGCGTTACTAGAAAACGTTTTGTTGTTGTAGATATAGGCCTGTTTCTCGAAGAAGTGTAGCAAAGAGGGAAAACTCGAAGGCATCATAAGTTACTGATTTTGTGACGCTGGAATCAAATGTATCTGGAAAATATGTATGTTACGTTTCATACTTTACACACATACAAAAATTAGTAAAACGATATTTAATCTCATGATCGAATTGAAGGTGACATTCAACAACTCATCGTAGAAACAATAACCTTTTCCAGGAAACAAAAAACTGATCCTTCAATGATCGTTTAAACTTTGTTTTGAAGTAAGGAAGGAAGTGTTATCGAGGGCGCTGTCCATGAATGCTCTGTTTCTGTAGGATATTTTCTAAACAGTTGGATCCCCAACTATTTCCACTATAAGTTATGGAAAAAAAGAAGAGAAAAAAAAAGGGCAAAAAAAATGACTGATATTATATAAATCAAGTTGGTAAAATAGCAAAGCAACATATTGACAAATTATTAATTTGATTTGCTGGTGGAGGAGTCAGGACTGGGTGAGAGTGTAAGGTGGTGTGGTGGATATGGCCTAGGGTGAAAATTTTTGTAGGCGACTCATAAACAAACCTTTCCCGTAATCAGATTCCTTCTGAAAATGTTCATCAAAGAGTAAACCTTGGGCTCAAACATTTATACTTGGTGAATCTAGAAAGAAATTTGTCCAGGCAGTTCTCTGCGAATGAGTTGAATATGAGAATGAGGAAACATTATATTCTTAATCTCATATTTTACCTACCCCCTCCATGTTTCCCCGGACGCCCTATTATTAACCCGGGCCAGGGGCTGTACCCCAATTCGTCATACCTGCTTCCCCGGTACACACTTATCATGTGTTTTCGCGGATCACATAAACCTATAGTGAAATCACAGTGGAAGCTTTTATTTAATTATTTCTGACATAGGCACCATGTTGGTTTTTCAAGTTGGTTGCTGTTATATGTTTGGTTATGATATACATTGGTAATGCTGTGAAAGTCTCTTGCAGCGCCTGTGTTATAATGATGGTATATAGGCTGGTATAAGCGGAGCATTGTACCCGCTCCTTTCTAATCTGTGGCAGACCGCGTGACGGGACGTTACTAAATGATAGGCTACTCTTAATTGCCAAGTAATGTGTTGTATGTTGTATATTTGATATGTATACCATATGCTAAAGTCAGTCTATGACTAATTATTATATTAATCTCATCGAAGTTTCCTTCTTCCTGTTTCCGTTCTGAAAGGCTACGAATCACGTCTCTATAGGTGAGATGGACACCGGTAAGTTTGACTCAAAGGTTTGATATTGTTACGCTTTGACTTTGTATGATAAGATGATACATTGTCATATTATGCTATCGAATAGAGCTGCTTATTTTAATGATAGTTTTACTCTCGGGATGATGGACCACATTCACTGACGAGCATAGGAGCTCAATGCATTGTTGGAGGTCATAATATCATGTATAATAGGCCTATGTGACTTTTAAGGATGTGGGTAGGCAGAATGTTAGTCTTGATATATAGTCCATGCAAGGAAAAACAAAAGAATTTACGTGCAAGTAATGTTTCTCTAGCAATATCACGATTTCCAAAATATTTTATATTTAAAAAATGCTAAATCAATACAAAAAATAAATTGTCAAACTTGGGACATGTTGTGCTGTACTTGTTTGACCTTAAATTGATAAGGAATCGCTAAGCAATATACATGATTTTTATGTTTACGTAACATTACTGAGGGTAACGTATAATGTAGCCCCTGCGAGACTTGTCAAAATGTCACACATTTTTTTAAATCATTCAATCTAAGTTCTATGCACATTGCGTTAAAATCGTATGTATCATGTTTGTATATTCCTCAATGGTTTATTATGATAACGCCGAAGACAAGCTATAAGCCAGCCAAGTTCAATCTAGGGTCGTGATTTCTTGCTGTTTTAACCTCGCTGCTGTATTGTCACGTTCACGAGTTTATAACTTCAAGGAAACTCTTTTGCGGCGCAGCAGCAATACACGGAGTTTTGTTTTGTTGTTGTTGTTGAAAGTTCCCACCTGTGAATTAGTTTATGAAAACATTGAAGACTATACCTTCCACTGACAGAGGATAAATGGTGTGAAGAGGGTCATTTATCATATACTATATGGAAGATAATATATAGTGTATAATCCCTGCATAATTAGTGCACGCAATTACAATATCAAGCGTTTCGATATAGGGCTGCATTGCACATGGAGTTGTATGATTAATATATATGAGCTAACCGTGCACGCAATTGCAAAATAAAGAAACCAAGTAATCGTTGTTTCATGCAGATGCAGGTAGGATATTACATATACTACTAGCTATAGCTGGCTGTATTATTCATAAACTAATCTAGTTAGTCATAATGCGCATAATGCGGACTTTCGTAGCGGAAGTATTTTGGTCTTGTCTAATTTGCATATATGAAGCTTTGGGCTGGAACTGGTGGATGTCAGTATATGCTATGGTCTTAACGGCGTAGCGGCCTGCCAAGACAAAAATCTAACAAGTGGAGTTGCAGATCAATAAATTTCTTTCTTACGATTGCAACAGTTTTTTTCCATTAAACCCACCTGGTCAGAGTGTATTTCGAATAAGAAACATGCATTGAATCTACTTCGGAAGTTTGTTTTCCGAAATTCAATCAGCAAACACGTATTGAGACTTTAATATTAATGTTATTTCCTATGGCTGTAGAGGGATTTAGTCATTTGCGTGTGTTTACTTCTCCAACTTTCCATGGAGTTCTCCCTGTTCCTCAACTTACTTCATGCAGGAAGCATACAGCTCCCTGCTTCATCGAACCAGTATATACACATATACGTAATGTTGAAGGCCCACGTGTCATTGTCATAATAAATTTGATGTATAGTCCTAACGACGAAAGCGTTGTTTGAAGTTGTGAATAAGAAATATAATCTTTGAAATATGGCCTATATCGTCAATCTGCGGTAATCTGTCAAAACCAATTACCGTATGCTGCCCGAGCAACGATCAGTGCTTGCACGCAGGAGGCCTGGCTGGGCAGGTGGGCAATTTCCCTTATACGACTGACATATGTAAAAGGATAACTTCCTTGATAAAAGTCAACAGCAAATTGAAGAAGAGTATATTTGTCCCAGGATTTATGAATGGAGATAGTCAGGCTGGATTCAGATGATATTTCTCCTCGTGTCATAATTGGATATATATAAAGAGACATTTACACAGCATAGAGGGAAAGCTGTGTACAGGGAGATAGTATAACAAAACAAAACAAATGGGGGAAAAAACGAAGAAAAAACAAACAACCTAAAATATAAACAACAAAAACAAAGAGAAACAAAACAAACCAAAATAAATCAAAACAAAACAAAACAAAATAGCACAAACCTAACAAAACAAAACAAATCGAAAAAAAAACGAAATAAAATAACACAAAGTAAACTAAAACAAAACAAAATAAAACAAAAAAAACGAAGTAAAATAACACAAACATAACGAAACTAAACAAACAAAACAAAACAAAATAAACCAAAACAAAATAAAATAAAATAAAACAAAACAAACAGAACAAAAAATAAACAAAATAAAAAATAAACAAAACAAAAATAAATAAAACAAAACCAAAAAAATAAGACAGAACAAACAAAACAAACAAAATAAACAAACAAACAAAACAAGACAAGACAAGAAAAGACAAAACAAAACAAACAAAACAAACAAAACAAAACAAAACTAAACAAAACAAAACAAAACAAAACAAAACAAAACAAAACAAAACAAAACAAAACAAAACAAAACAAAACAAAACAAAACTAAACAAAACTAAACAAGATTTGGAATTCTACCGTAGGCCTATTCTACTGGCCTCCAAACTTTACCTAGTTGTTGAAAAAGTGTTAGATAAATAGATAATCCAAGTTAAAATGACAAGTGGTGCTCTGAAGATTCTCTTTATTAGTCGATAAAATAAGAACTTATAGCATAATAACCGACCAATTTTGTTCTTGCTAGCAGATTTGGGGCAGTGTACAGATCACATTCAATTCAATCCTATACAGACATGTATACTATATACACCATCCCCGGTCGCTATAAGTGAACTGTATATTTTATGTTGTTTACAAAAGAGCTAACTGAAATGTTTCCTTTCACTTTTCGATAAACCAGCCAATTTGGAAACCAATTAGGGTAAACTTACGACCTTACGTTATTACCCCGATCATACGTATACATATATATATATGTACGGAAGCCAACGTTTCAGTCCCTGCTGCATGGTCATGCTTGAATAAAGCTGTAAAAAATCTGTTTGGCAACGGTGGCGAGAGCAGAGTATTGGGTTAATGCTACAATAATTTTCGCGGTTGAGTAACAAAGCTGGCAGGATTAGAATGGCTACAGTCAGTGAAGTGTATCTATAGATTGCCCTAATATGAATGGAAAAACGAAAAGGAAAAAAAAAAGAAAAGAAGAGGGGGGAAAAACACAATCGACAGAAGGCCATCGGGATATTACTTGCTGTAGCCTTTTAGGGCAATTGGTGATTGCTGATACACACATCAATGCACGTAACCTGCATAACACCCTTAAGGCATTAACCTACAGAATAGAAACAAAATATGGACTTTTTAAACAATTTTACTCTTCGTATATATATGAGTCTTCTTCATCATTCCTCCACGTAGCTAGCGTATATGACTTGCTGTTCATTCCTACAAAGTATATCACGCTCTGTACTGCCATAAAAGTTGGCCCCGTGGGAGTAGAGATCTTGTTTGGCCGTCCGCTGTGCATACCGCAGGCATGCTTATGTTGTAACCCTCTTCTCGATATAGGCTTGTTTACAATGAGGGGATTGGTATGTACAGGACTAGGGAAGAAATAGTAGTAGTAGCCTGGGCGAGTTTATTGAGAATATTGGAACCGTGCATACAACACGAAGTGTAGGTCTGTATATACTGTGTACGTGTGTGTGTATTTGTACACAGTTCAGCAACGAAAACTCCGCCGTTAGAGAGAGAGAGAGAGAGTTGGGGAGAGCTACGTGAAAAAGTCTATGACTGCACCTGCACTGACTGTGATACGGATGGATACGGGCTAACGATAACACTATACAGAAGTTATGTGATTTTCGCAGGCCACGAAAGAATAACTAGGAAGAGCGGTCTGTAAACAGGGGATCGCAGAGAAAAGGTGATCTACAAACTTGTCCTTCAGGAATGAAATTTGATTCAGTCATCTCTAGGACGAATTAAGCCGGAATTATGATCATCGCCTAGGAGTCAACCGTCGTGAGGAATAAGCATGCGTATGTAGAAACGTGCATACTCGTATAGAGAGAGATAACTTGTCTCAACGGCTCAACCACATCCTCTGGCTTCATATTGTATGTCTTCAACGGAAATCGCTTAAATGAAATCATGGAGTTCAGATATAACTGTGCTGGGGGCGAAAGAAATTTTCGATGCAATTAGTTGAAAGCACCCGAAGAGTTATAGGCATCGAACTGAATATTGTCATCACTCTTGCACGAGAGGTATAGAAGTGATTCCAATTTATCCAGCCGACGGGATCGATCAGATTTGGTCTACTCTAAACACTTTTCAAGAATATAGCATATTCAGCATACATGTATATAGCCTATATGTGTGAATTGCACATGGGCTCCAATGCATGGATTAATAGTGGGACTAATGAAATTTTAGTCCATATTGAAACTTTTATCGTACCTTACAGGATATAGTTGTTGGGGATTACAAACAGGCAATTGATCCCTGCCCTCGAATTGAACACTATCTACATAGCTTATAGTAAACCATGGTACATACGACTAACGGAGGATTTATTGTGGAAGTTTTTGAAGGATAGAAAACTTTTCTGGAGTAACCCTTGAAGAACCTCCGACCGTGATTTCAAGGTTTTCGTGTGGACGTTATATAGGTTCCCCGAAGGCCATATGCTGCATCATAATAATATTCATTCTCGATCGTTGATCAGAGTTGGCGCCACCTTCAATCTATGGTAAGTTAGTATAGAGCCCAATGATGTGATATGAAACTTGGAGTTTACGTAGCTATACATGTAGTATAGGTTGTACAGTATAGTATAGGTTCTTGTTTACAGACAAGAGGCTAACGACAGGTGCAGCAGAATTTCAGTCATAACGATCTTGAGCCATAGCCTATATATCCTATCCATGCATGTAGCCGTCTTAACATACACATGTTTGTTATAGGCTTGATATTGGACTGCATATGTCACGTCAATTTGTATTTCAAAGTTGATTACTTTTCTAAGCAAACAACATATTTGAGCTCACCCCGAGGGTGCACCTAGACGCACGTAGCATCAATAACACAAGGTCACGAAGTTACTTTGTTATGAGTAAGCCTTCTATCTCTCTCGGCTCGCCGCAGCCAAATCTTTACCATGTAGACAAGCCAAATACAATGCTCACCATGCAGAAACTTTCAACCTAGCTACACTAGACCATGGAGCTATGACTAGACTAAACAAGAATTACTATTCGTTGTAGTAGTACTGATCAACAGGCCCAACACCTATCCTACGTCAAGTTCAATGTTAGGTTGTGCATAACAACGGTTATTAACGGTTGCACGAATCCATTTATCATCGTTTATATCAATGATCTACAATTTTGAGCGCTGATTAGTCGGTATTGACAGCGACATCTATGTCTCCCTGTATACGTAATATTAACAGAGCAAACAATTTTTACAACGGCATATATATCTATATATATATATACACGTGTGTGTGTGGGTCTTACACTTAACATAGTTCAATGGATCCCGTATATGTGGACAAAGTGGCGTTTCTGTTTGCTCAAGAACGAATACAAATAACTCGTTTCGTTTAAAGTAGTACACTGAGCCGTTGCGAATGCTAACAGGAAATTACACTGATGTTATGCTGTATCTGCTATACTGCGCTAATTTAGGCGGGTTATATATGTCTGTGGGGATCGAGTGCATACTAATTACAATCTACAATTATACACCGTAGGAAATGATGTCAATTGCAGAGGTAATGAAGTGCTTATCTTTCGGGAATACAATTCAGGTTAAAAAAAAAATCAATAATTTTCATTAGTTAAAAGTAACAGACCATTAGTAATTTATGTCTCAATGTGTCATTACAGACTACAATTTAATACCATCGATCGGTCTAAGACAAAAACCTTACCGTCACCATTTGTTCTATGTGATAGAGCTATAGGTATAACTGTGATGAACAAGTTTCCAGCACAGTTAAGGGGAAATATTATTCCATTTGGGAGATATCACAAATTTATTGTACCTTCATACACAAGGCCGAAGACTTGAGCAAGTCTAACATGAATATTTAAACTGTTTATCTTTGTGTATTACAACATTTATTTTTTTCTATTTGAGATGCTGCATATAACATATTGAAGCTCATAAGATGACGTCAGACCTAATGAAGAAGTTTGGCTTCAGTGTAAACATTCTATACAGTAGCTTGAAACGATGAAAAGAAAAAAAAAGAAAAAAAAAAGAGAAAAAAAATTCCTAATGACACTATATTGTAGTTTTATATATATGAATAAATATTTATGTATGTGAATAGATATTTAAATATATGAATAAATATTTATATATATGAATAAAAATTTATATATATGAATAAATATTTATAAATATGAATATATGACGTCAATGTAATTAATATTGTGCTCCGAATAAGCACAAGAAACCTCTTCAAAATTGATGGACATATTCAAAGGTAATTTCCCCAATAAATGTGAAACTAATGCCAAACGTTTACAATTTGAAACACAAAATTGCTTTTGCACGACGTCAATGCAGTTAATATAGTGCTCTCAATATAAGCACAAGAGACCTCTTCAAAATTGATGGACATATTCAAAGGTACTAATTTCCCTAAAACAAATGTGAAACTAATGCCAAACGTTTACAATTTGAAACAAATATAGTAGCTTTTGCAGGAATTTTGGGTGGCAGTTTTCAACCTTTTGCTCCGGTATTGACTTTTTTAATGATAAGTTTCTATACAATTTTAGAGTGTCGGGTATAGGAGACTCTGCATAAAATTAAAGAGCGATTTTAGATGCAGTATACTATTGAGATTAGTTATATTATATTATGTATACTTCAGAACAAAGCTGAGACGGTAAGAATGTAACCTCTTGGTCGATTCTCATTTGTGAATTCCGAGTCTTTTACGACCTTCCCACGCGGAGAACAAGATGATGTTCCTTAGGGTAATCCCCCTCCCTCTGTAAATACACAACATGGTAAAGGAACGGCCGGTGGGGAGGAACGTACAGTACTTAGTAAATATGAGTGTACGCTTGTTTAGGGACTAATGCACAAACTGTTAATGTCTATAAATAAGATAATCCTTTCTGGTTTCTGAAACTATTGAGTTGAAAACGGAAAGCATGGTTCGCATTTTAGCTTTGAAGAATCCGCTGGTTTCCTCTGAAACGTTGATTAACTTGATTGTATATCTGAGAACCTTAATGGAGACTTAAACCTAATTATTGTATCCAGCTTGACATTACAGAGATGTGTCTGATGAACAACACTCCCCAAAAAGCTAAGAAAAATGTTGCATTATTTGAACTGTCTGGGAGGAGAGCTGTCATTTTGGTTAATCTTGACGTCATAATGACGTCATAATGATCTGAAACTTGTTTACTTTCTTTTTGTTTGTCTTTTCATATTTTCAAGGTAAAAATTTTCATTCACAATGAGGGCGCTCAAATTTTCGATGCAGCATTTTTAAACCCCATCTCTCTTACAGAATTTTTCTAATATTTTTTTTATGTAATGAGTGAAAGGAAAAAATAGAAACATGTTTACACTGCCTGGCAAATTGAAACACGCTCATAATGTTTACTATCATATACAAGAGTGATAAGTTTGAAGTTAAAATAATATGTTTTGGTTGCAAGGTAATGATGAACTAACATTAATATTTAGAACTGTATCATCAACGTAATCAAGGAGCCTTCCAGAGTAGCTTTTAGAGCTGGGTGTCTTGAAAATCAGAAAAAACCTATATAGTTATAGAAAAAAGAACTAGCACTCGAATTCTTCATTTCTAATGAAATATGGCAATATATCAAGACTACAAATTCTGCTCAAATGTCTTGTTAAGAGAAATAAACCTGGTGGCCTAAACATTCGTCCTTTAAAAGAGAGTCAACACTTTTCTGATAATTTTTTACATCGTCAAAGTTAATATGTATATACCTTTAATCACATGTCCGGTACTCTTCATAATGTATATACCCTATACAGAACTTTCCCCCTCAAAACGGAATCAATTTATCTGCATGAATACAACATTGAGTGGAAGGCTGTGGCATATAACACTCTTAAGCTGTATAGACGTATATATTCTGTTTTTACCGCGCCGATGGTGTATTGTGATTAATTATTGTATTGAAATGCATAAATCTTGACAGGTCTAGTCGGTATAGTGACTAAAGTGCAGATTCTAATGTATACAATCACATTGTTACCATGCACGTTTCCAAGCAAGCAAGCAAGCTAGCAATCATGCACGAGCAACCACGTATATATTGAGAGCAGAACCACAAGCATTCTTTTATGTATTGGAGAAACGTTGAATCGCACGTACTTTTCTTGTTTTTATTTCCATTTTTACCGTACAGTATTTTGCCTTCTTCAAATCATTGGATTTCCTGCACTGTGTTGTTCTACGTTACATTATATCTTAGTGTTCTTGACTTATATGCATGGTATGCATTTTTCGTACATAGTGCGGTAATTTTTTAATTTTTTTTTACAAGGCCGTAATATCTATTTGGATGAATTAAAACACGAAGGACATCTTTACAAATGAGAAGCAACGTGTTAAAAATGTTACATAGTTGTCGCCAAAAAGTGTTTATGAAGTGATTACGTTCACAGTTAAGCTGCTAACGTTTCAATAACGTATGTTGGTGGTACGTTCGGTGAGTATAGTACAGACGCGATTCATATATATGCCTAATGCAGACGTACAACAAATCCTTTCTTTAAAATAAGGATTCCTTTCAATCTAAGCAACCTTTGAGTGATTGGATGGATTGTTGATTCGTGAATTGCATCAGTTTGAATTCCCCGTCAAATTGTCGTGAAAAATAATCATATGACGGTTTTATTCTTTGCTTCTGGTGTTCTCCTTCAGCCCCTTAGCGTGCCTCTATACAAAGAATAAATCATGTTATCGATGCAACATCTCAATTGGAACCTGATATCAAATTTATCAAACTTAACATCTATCGCTCTTCGCAACGTTTGTATGACGTATTTCAGTCTTGTTTCGTTTCTCTGAACATGTAAAAAAAAAGAAAAAAAAAATCACAGTTAGAACTTTGACCGATGATGTCCAAACTGTACATACAGACGATCAATGTGACGTTCATGTTTGCTTTTATTTCACAGATCTCCCGAAGGATTTTCGTCTTGCTACTCGTAACGATGGAGACTGCAGTGCTCATGGCATAAACAACCTCAAACGCATGTAGGTCTTCTAGCAAATACATCAACATTCTGTTTTTTTTAAGTGTTCGCGAGTGTAGTGACGTCACGTGAATGAGATAATTAAATTGCGAAATTTACATCGGATTCACCGGTGTTGCTAAATCTACCGCTAGTCCGGATTGGAGCTTGCAAGGTTTCTTTAATGAACGGTCATCAACTGCCATCTGTACATCCTCCTTATATGGAAGAGGGTGTTGAAAATATCAAGCTGCGTGTATCCTGAATGAACAGCAAACCAATGCTAAACATACACTCTATAGCCTAGTACTCATCATCCGTTTAATCACCGCCAAACTCTCTCTTTGCCTTGCTCAATCTCTCTCTCGCAGTGTGACACAGCGACATTTTGAAGTGAATATCTATTTATCATACAGTATTTTCATGGAACAACATGACTGCGTTTGTCAGTGTGTGAGTATGTGAGTTAGATTGTATCAGGAAATCAAAGCCGTATAATGAATGATACTCGCGATAACCCGAAGTCATTAGGCGAGTAAACTGCATCGACCAAAAATATCCTAGGCTCCTTCGTTCTCTCTGACTCGCTCCCTCGCTGCAGGAATTCTGAATTTGTGTGACCGCAATTCTTAGCAAAGAGCATGAACTCAGATCTCGTTACCTCCCCCATGAGATCGGGATGTAATCATCTTGGCAAGGTCTGATAAACTCGACATTTCTCAAATGGATCTGTTTACGTGCACCCCTGTAAAATCGGAGGAGAAATTGGAGCGTTTCCACGTTTCTAACAAGAACGAAGAAGAAGGGATTGCGTTTAGTTCAAGGGAAAAATTAGCCGATGACGATGATAGTATAGATAACCAACGGCGTTCCATGGAAGCGGACTTGGCTAATACTTTTCAATCTAGATCTATAGATTCGTCCTTGTATACTACATACAATGATTTGTCCGCATTTCTCACCGATTCACTGGAGGAACCAACCCCAGGTACCCCTAGTGGTGGGGAACGTTCCTTCACCGCCGACAGTCCCACCTTGATTAACTCTCCTTCATATTCTTCGCGGCAAACGTTTGACGTAGATTCGCTCGCACTAATAAAATCGAAAACTGTTAATCGTTCTTTGGAATCAATTCTCTACGAACTTGAGCAAACCTTCAAAAATGCAGAAAATCAAACCGAAAATCCGGACGACGATTTCCAAAGTGCGCCTCTCCAACACTCTCGTAGCATGGATAGTCTGCAGCTTTCTTCTCAAGAAGCAGACGACAGTTCGATTGCGAATCAGCACATTTCCCGCGCTGACGGGAATAAATTAAACTTCATAAGTCTTAATGACGATATATTAGTGCAGAAAGACGATACGTTACACGATAGAGAACAAACAGAGCTTGCTGGCTACAACGGCAGCTTATTAGCAGTCGGAATAGGAGACGAGAGAACTCGGCGGTTTGGAAATAATGGTATAACGCCCGCATCTGGAGTTGTGACAAACCTTGAGTCCGACGCGCATTATGACAGCGAAGCTCCATACAGTACCGAGTTAGGCAGCTTCTTATACAGTACTGGCATTGCATCGTTCACTACGAGAGCGCGTGCTGCAAATAACGACAGCGATGTGGATAGGATTTCACTTGGAATAAACGAGTGTATTCCCTCACCAGAAATTCGTGAAACATCGGAGAGTAGTTTTCGGCCACCTGTCTCTGATGGATCAAAGGTAGAAGAAGATGTAGCTAAATTCAAGATGGCGTCTGATTCAAAGGAGAAACGAAAACTTCGTGGTGGTCAGGGTGAACCCATGGCTACTGAAAATGATTTGATGACGGTGATCGAAGCCTTGCGAAGAGAGGCAGCTTCGTGGGAGGAGAAGTATCAGGAATTAAAACAAAGAAGATCATCTCAAAGTGAGGAAGCCAAAGATTTTTTGGAAGAATTAAAATCTCGAGATGCTAATGATGTCGTTGGAGAATTGCAATTTCGTTTGCGCGAAACTGAGATTAATCTTGTGGATGCGAGAGAAGAAATTGAAGAATTGAAAGAGGAGATAGATGACCTGAAGCTTGAGTTAGAAGAAGCATCGGATAGGGTGAGGGAAGGTGATTTAGAGGAATTCCGTGATTTAAAACATGATCTAGATCAAGTTACCAAAGAATGTCGTATCTTACAGTATAGGCTTAGAAAATCGGATAGGAAGTTAGAACAGGTGGAACAAGATAAGGCAGAATTAGAGGCTAAATTAAGAATTGTTTTAGAAACACCTGTTTCGTTACAATCGACCACAAATGATGGCGGCGTATCAGGGGATGCCAATCAATCTGGCAGTGAAAAGGCATCTGCATCCTCCAATGCAGGTACATCTGATGAAGAAGACAAAGCGATGGAGAAAGAGATTGCAAATCTGAAACAACAACTTAAGGTAGCTAAAGATGTCTCTGTGAGACTGCATCAAGAATTGGAGATGATTGAAGAGAAGAGGGCTAGAACAGAAGAGGATAATCAGTTGCTAAGGAACCGTCTACTGGATTCAGAAAGCGCTAGAAAAGACCTCAGACGTGACCTTGAGAAGACTAAACTCGAGGTAAGACAGTTTATTGTGATCTTTCAAAAATGTTCATGGCGCGCCGATCGTAGTAGCAATTGGAAGGTGTAATTAAATAATGGTTGAATGTGAAGGCCATATACAGCATGTTCCATGGTTGAACGAACTTCATTAACGTCATTTGTGGCCGTATATTTATTAATGACTTTGTTTTGCAACTTTGTAATATCACTATAGGGGATATGTAAAACAAACAGCCACGGCGATGTGTCATTGATGACGGAAAGAAAATCGAGAAGGAATAAGAGAATGACTAAAGATACTATTACGAAAGATATTAATAGTGTGTAATGTGGTTTATACCTGTGGCTTACACTCCAGCTATACACCGTTAGGTCTATTTGTACATCACCAGTTGGGGTAACTGCGTCAGTTTGAAAACGGGGTACATTTCTATTAATTCCGTTGCTAAGGTGAAAGGAGACAGGAAGTTCATGATTTTGCTCACTATTGCAAAAGGTCACCAAAAGTAGTTCAGATTAGATGAGATTATCGTTGTTTTAACTTTTGTAAAGGAATGGATAAAGGAAGGGGAAGGGAAAACAGGAATGACTGTTTACGTTTTGAATATCAAATTATGAAGTACGAACTTCGTTTCTCGTAACACACTGATAAATGCCATATATAGAGATTCTTACAACAATATTGTATTCAGCCTCTGAAGAAGATCCTGCTAGGATCGAAACGTCAGGCTCTTTTACCTTTACACAACATTATTGTATATCAGTTTGCTATGCTTAACCACAAATTATATGTTCGGACTTAGGGTACTGCCAGATTATAGGGCTGTACTCTATGTCGCCAAAAGATCAAGTTAATTATCAGTCATGAAAGTAGTGGAATTTGTTTGGGAATTTGCCATTGCAAATGTTCCATTTTTCTGTAACAACAAACTAAGGTGTTATATTTTGCTTCCCATTTTTTTCTTGCGAAGGACCACAAATAGTTAGCTATTGATACAGAACTATCAGATTATCAAACGACACTAACATTGGTTGACTTAACCCTTTACAATGTCCTATAAAATGTCACTTGAGCAAACGTTCTTCAATTCTTCTTCATTGCTAAGATGACCTTCACCTCGATTTAACATACCGTTTATGACGTCATACATTGTACGTTATAGTTCGCTTACAAAAGTTGTAGTGTGCGTCGTGGTTTTATTCGACAGCATGGAAGTTAATGTCCTTGGTTTTTTTTCCCCAAACGCTCTTCCAGCTCCCTGTTCTATAATGATGTACTACTACACACTAATATGCGATTCGTACAGCTAGCCACTTCAAAATCCTAAAATTATGCCATTTACACGCTTGAACCTATAGCACTAACATACCGTGAGTGTATGCAATAAACTTACTGATGAATCGCACATGGCGGATATTAAGCTAATCACAAATGGTTTCATACATCCCCCTAGCCAATTAAGCGAATTATTTACGTTAAATAAAATCTCCCATTATTCAAGCCACTGGCTTTTCAGTCAAAACCTGCATGCGTACTGTCAGCAACAATGTGTAAGGATTTACTATTGACCGGACTGTTTCAGTCAATACTGTTATAATACGCTTCAGGTTTGGCACGTGGATTTTCGCATACAATTATTTTATGATTAAAAGCTGTCAAATGGAACGAGCTGAGAGTACGTAATATGTGTAATAGCAAGTGTGCTATGTTGCAGCTATATGTGTGTACTAAGTCTACAAGTACGTGCTGACTATGTAACCTTGCTGCATGCGTACTACAGTCATATTTCAGTAGTAGGGCGAGGAAAAACTTCACACTAGCATTTTGTCAATGGAAGATGAAGATATGCGGGTTATAACTGATGAAGTGCATTTGTCAATTGTACGGTTATGGAACCAAACGGTATTACTGTCTACAGTACAGAGATTATTGCAGTTTTTAATCAGTAGTTCATATCACCTCGTTTGCCCTATACAATGCATGCTTAGCGATTTCAACCAATGTCAATTTTAAACAGTTATTAAAATAATTATTATAATTAATATTAATAAAATAATTATATTTAACCATAACGACACTATTTGAACGTTTTTAGTTACACATATTTAACACGGATAGGCGAATAACCTACCTACTATTTGAAGGAGGGGGACTGGATCAAAAGAACGAACGTCTTTGGCAAGGCGATGAAATTCCTGACAAGGAAAATGAAATGAGCAAGTGCATTGTGTAAATTATCGATAGGAACTCTACTGACATAACTATATACTTTACATGTCATATAGTGTAATATGTTCACAGTGTGGAGGCGTCATTGTGTACATGTCTGTGCATTTAAAACTCATTTATATGCAAGGTCTGACTCCTCTACCCTTAATTTGATAGGCAGTCAAGAAAAAAAAATGGTCACATTTCATCAAAAATCGTTTTCTTTACCTTCTGATATTAAAACAAACACATATCAGTGAGTATCATTATGTGTGATAGCGCTGATTCATGACACGTGAAACACATCCGTTTTGACCATGGTTTCCCTTTCAAAGGTAAAATGAATGAAAACCATATATGCTCGTATTGCAACGATTTATTGATTCCATGTGGTGTGTGACGACACAGGGCTGATACCTTTATAGGAAACCTTCTAGAACATGTGAGTTAAAGCAAACAAATTAGGTGCATTGTAATTGTATCTCATATTAATATTGGATAAAAGGACAAAAACAAAAGTGGGGGGCGGGGGAGGGGTGGGGGTGGAATGAAAAGAAGATAAGGAGAAAAGTTCATAGCAAGGATCGTAAGTTATCCTTTATATGAACCTTCTCATTGCCACAACTATATGTTGTAAAAATATATAGAAAATAGTATAATCCATGAGATAAACAGTTCAATTAAAGCTATATGAAAGAGTTCAATTGAATGAGAACACACAAACGAAAAAAGGGGGAAAAAAGAAGTGAATTTCATTATAAGAAAACTTTAATTGACATGTTATAATTGAAAACAAAACCACACCATCAAACGACTGTTACATATTTAATTATCTGTATGAAGGAAGCACCTTTATGCTACCGGTTATGGCTGACTCTGCATGTATCCACTGTTTCATGCAGTGATTGTGTTCCAAGTTCTTATTTATGGAAACATCACCCCACCCCGATATATGAAAAATATATTAGTATTTGGAAGAAATTCAAAATAATTATGATACAACTTTTGTTAAATGGTGAGTACTCAAGATGAGCAAGGATGTAAATAAAAATCGTGAAATTTACGTCTGATGAAGAGCTGACCATAATGACACTTATTCAGAGACTATTTATGAATTTTTAATTAATAACCGATGGGGAGGGGAGGGGGTGTATGGGTTGCCTACGGACTTGACTGGAATTGCATTATAAGAATGACGATGACCACCAAGTTAGGCTTGTCCAGTAGTTACAGTGACGTGGTAGGAAGGATGATCTTTGAGTGAGCAACGAATTTCAAATCGTGTAGACGGTTAGTGACAATACAATAGTGCATATACTCAGTAGATAAGTAACCCTCTCCCAAGGGTTCGGAAATTAAGTAAAGTAGGCATCTATTGAAGCTTTAGAAATTATTGATGGCACTCTCAGCAGTTTTTAGTACTATTAAACAAGAAGATATTTCGGTGTCCATCCACGAAGATACTGTACTCATTATGCATCTTTTACTTTCAGCTCGAATTCTTAGCTAAATTCGCTGCAGATTGTATAGAAAAGGCTAGACCATAAACCTTGACAAAATCTATCTTGATGTCTGTAACGAATAAGTATCCATTGAAATAATCAGATTTCTCATGCACTGCAATTAACTCAACTCGACTTAACTCAACCGATCATATTTATTTTACCCCTTGTAACCTCCTTTAGAATATGATTTCCTACCAAGTTACTCATCCCAATCAACTGATTGACTGAGTCATACCAATCACGTATATACCACTGGGTCATTTAGAGGGGAGCCGATTCTGTTCGTCCAGACTCATCAGTAATTCCGAATACTGGTTAACAGATGACTACGATATATACACATTGCTGTGTCGTTTAGCTGTTTTGGCCAGAGACACATGTACGGTTCTTGCACTTTACCTGATAAACTGCCTCTTTCAGACTACATTTGTATAAATTGAAAACTACTTGGGAAAGCTTCGAAGACAGTTTTCGAATAATTTGGCCTCTCAATAAGTCATGGACTAGTTTTCAAAAGTGACATTAGCTTCACACAATTGCTCTTTCGATAACCCTAGAATAGTATGAAGTACTGCAGTCAACCCCATCACTCCAAAGCATTCTGTTGTATGAATACGCATCCAGGGACACGGACATTTCTAGAGGTAATGAATTGTATGAGTTGCCTACATTTTGTTTTTTTGGCTAATGAACCTAATCAACCATACATAGTCGCTAGAATATATGTTAAACAACATAGTGGTAACGATTGATCGTAAATTTGAATAACTGTGCCTTGATTATGACATTAATTTACGCGAAGAGAGGAAAAACATAGTTTGCAAAACTGCCCTCCTTTCAAAGGTTTAAGCACGGAGGCTGGTTATTATTAGTTTTTTAAGAAAGAGAAGTGAAAAATATTTGAAAACGTTGAATAACGGATGGCATTTCTATTGATGTATATTACACGGTCAAAATAGTTTCCTTCCCTGAGATCAATATTGTTGTCAATAAATCGATAAAGAACTTGCTGATCTTGCTGGTGTTTGATTTGCCGAAAAAAATCAATCAATCAATGGATACTGTATGTAAAATGTCTTAGTACCTTTATGTCTATCAAGTTAAACGATTGGCTGGATATCAAATATGGCAAGTTTGATAATATACATTTATTTGTAAAGCTAGTTGTTGTGAAAACATAAAACAAATATATCAAGTGATGCGATATTAACATAAGTTAGAAGAGGGTTAGAACATTCCTTTGTGTTTCAAGCAGTCTGTTATCTTTATCTTTTGAATATACATTTATTTGTCATATTGATATGCAGGCACGACTAATCTTTGATATAGGATTAATATAAATATTATAAATATTAAAATTATAAATATAAAAGATATATTCGACTGAGGATTGAGAATTTAATTTGGAGGATTTGGTGATTGAATGGACACATAAACTTTAATCTGGCTTACTGTCGAAAAATTTGATTTACGTTGAATTAAGGAAACTAATGTACGGATACTTTTTTTTCAGTTCAATGTTACTAAACGTTTTAATTGTGGGATAAATCTCTATTTAGTCCTTCTTTTTGAAGATTGTCCATCTTCTCAGGTCCTTTGTTTCTTTAAAACAAAAGAGGCTCCAAAGTTATGTGCTTATAGTATGCTATGTTTACATTATTATTATTATTATTATTATTATGATTAAGATTATTATTACTATGATCACGCTACGATTGATCATTTGGCACCGACAATTATCCACTTCTCCATGTTATTTATACGTACAGTCTTATACGAAATCGACGTGAAAAATTCAAAACAGGAAAACAAACCCCTTCGGCTTTGTTTGTGACCACTGATGTGTAGCTATACGCTTCTTCTATACCCTTATTAATAATGCTGACAGTTTTCCTTCAAGACCAAAATCGATTTTTGGAATACACTATACACCTTCCAGCTAGCTATATCTTCTCTCCACTTTCTTCCCTCCCCGTGGTCAACTTGAGGAGGCTGATCGTGTTTTTTCCTCGAATGCATCTTGGGAGTTTGACAGAACATCCATTAATGACTAGGGAAGGTGTGAAACTTGTATATCCTAGCTCTGTTTTCTGTGCAACGGTCCACTGAAGATGAGCATAGTCATATATAATATAACTGTCTGAATTAAGTCAGAGGGCTGTGTCGTGGTAGCATACGCTGTTGTATGACGACTATGATATATACATAGGATGTTGTGATTCAGGTGCCTCAGTTTCTGGCGGTTCGATTATTCTTGCAAAACTTGCAGTATAATTCAAATTCCCTGAAGACCTTTTGGACATAAACTTTGCCTATAGAGCAGAAAGCATTACTTTAATAAGTGGGACCTCAAATAACAGAACTCTGCAAAGAATTTATATGACAGCTTCGGAATAATAGGTACAGTTGTAAAGCCTTGTGAATCATATAATCAAAATACTTGCAAAATAATCTCAAAGCATTGTGTCTGACTTGCTAGATGTAGCTATTTTATTTAAAAAATAATAATGTATCAACAAGAAGACAAAAAGAAGGTATTTCTCGATAACTCATAGCAGTTTGTTGGTCAAAGTTTTAATAAATGGGAAAGCAATTAATGAAGTGTTTCCAAGCCATTTTTCCATTATTAATTATCGCAAAACACGACAAAGATAAGAATATCAGGATGCATTTATTATCCATGAGAAATTAATACATATATGTGACAAGTCAGACACAATGCTTTTAGTATATTTCGAAGGAATATCATTATTTATATAC
>JAIPMN010002953.1:0-13241 GCA_020650975.1 Apostichopus californicus | reverse complement strand
GGGGGGGGGGGGGCTGCAGCCCCCAAACCTAAAGTTTTTGTGAAAATTCGAGCAAAATGCTGAGAATTTTTAGGGCACCCACTGAAAGAAAAATAATTTACAATGTGTTTTTCAATGGTTAAACTTATATTATTATGATCACTGTAAAGACTTCCCCAATAATTATAACCAATATGGAAGGGTAATAACACTGAAAATGATTGTATGTTATTGGCATGTGATGTACTAACCGATGAATGCCTATATGATATGCACATTGACATGTTGAACGCGCGCGCGAGGCGAAAAATTTTGGTTATATTTTCTGGGCAAGTCGTTACAGCCCCCAAATCAAATTAGGCTCCTGCGCTTATGAGCACACCTGCAAGTTTGACAACTGAAAGCTTTTTATTGGCATTGTTAAGTTGTAATCCAATTAAGTTCCAGATGCACCACAAAAGTTAGTCGTAATATGCAGTTTATGGACTGGCTTTATTTCTTCTTTCATCACGTCAAGCAAGCGGTGGCTAATTATCCCCTCCCATAGATGTGTTGTAAGCTGCTGCTGTCACAGTGAGCAAGTATGAGTGACAAATCAGGTTTTGATTGGACTACCCTTGAAATATTTTTACATCAAATGTACAACTTAGGGCAGCCAGCTACATGACCCAGATTTTGTGAGCAGGCCAAGTAGCCACCCCATGACCTAGATTACCCGGGCAGGTCACTGTGTAAAGAATTCAACGGAAAATTGTTTCTGTAAGGGGATATATTTTTTGAAATAAACTTTTTTGCAGTTATTGTTGCAATGGGAGGGTGAAGATGCAGGGTAGGTTATGTTATGGACAGGGATGGTGGCAAATGGTTATGTGACCGCATGAATGAAAATATCCCATCACCACTAGGGAATAATTGGATTACAATTTCATTTGTTTTTCAATATAATTTGTGTTGCTGCGATGAATTGTCCAGTTATAGTAAACAACAATATCATTTCTTTCTTATGCATGATAATCATTTTAGCCTTATGTTATAAGTGAAACAAAATAAATTTCTATTACAAGTCTATATACAATCTATTCATTTTTTTTAAATTCTATTTTACTTCTTCACTTTGTGACCATGTTAAAAAAGATGACACTCCTAGGGAAACTTGTTTTGAAAGCGGCAACATTAGCTGTCTGACAAAAAGAAGGGTGGGAGCTAGGGTGGTCATTCTTTTCTTTATTCTGATTGGGCTTACTGCATCTTCCCATTACAACCTTCAACATTTTTGAGAGCTTTCAATTCAAATTTAGAAAACAAATTTCTTTTACCTTGTTCTTAAGATATTTCTGTTTTCGACCTGGCCATGATCAGATGCGGCACGAACATGAATTTCGCTAAATCTCAATGTCGAGTGAATGAATTTAGTAGTGTTTACACCAGGTATTTTATCACTAATTGTTTATGATAGAGGCCTATAGGTAATATGGCCTTACTTAGGTTACCATGTGCAGTGTTAGTTGGTTATGTACAGCAAAACCATCTATTTAATTTGGTTCCATATAAGTGTTTAAAACATTATATATCAGTTCATAAAAGGTAAAAAAATGGAAGCATAGTTTACGACTTGCTTTGTACAAAGTGGCCACAAATGCACAATGGCATGACTGACCATCTGTGTACTGTATGTCATGTGTGATATAGACTGACCATCTGTGTACTGTATGTCATGTGTGATATAACTTGGCATGACATCAGACTATGTGTATGTATTAGTATCGTTAATAAGTAAAAGATTACACTTGGTGCTGACAAAACACATGAAAAATTGTATTGTTATTATCAATCAAATATATACCGACTGTCATACCATTGGTCAGGCCTCGAGAATTATCCCCTTTTTATGACTAAAAGTCAATAAAATTCTTGTTGATCATTTCGTGACATATACTGTTATTTCGGGAACGTTATTATTTAAGTTTTGAGAGCCCTTGAAAGTTCAGTTCACTTCGTAAACAATCATCACACCTGAAAAATCCCCACACATAATGTACATAATAGTAGTGAGCCATTTCACACGGTTACTCACTTTGACATTGGTCATTGAACAAAACTGTGATTTGAACTTGCCTCAAGGTTACTGCAATAATGTTTCTATTTTGATTGGGATAGACATACAGTAGTGGCGACGTTTTTTATGCAGCACTGCAGGCAATTGTTGGGACATATATGTGTCTTAGGACATTACACAAAATTGTTGGACTGTTCAGCCTAATGCTGGACATCTGGCCACCTTAGGTGACCTGCATTCTAATTATAATATTGAATGCATGTTGCAGTTTTTGATTCCATAATGGAGGCAGAAAGTATATATGCGATGGTGATGGTGTTTGTGTGTGTATGACACTTGTTTGTTAACAACATACCTCAAAAGTTCATGGTGGCTTAAGCTACTGTAGGCGCATACAAGAACCCTATTAAAATTGGTGGCGGTCAAAGGTCATTTGCAGTCAACAACAGTAAGTCAAAAGTGTGAAAATCCTATAAACACAATACTGTAACTCAAGATGTACATCTTCCTTGAACTTCATTCTACATGCAGATCCAGCTTGGTGAGTGCAAGAACCCTATTGAAATTGGTAGAGGTCAAATATGGTCAACAGACATGTGTCAAATTCTGAAAACATTTTAAACATGATAATTTAAAATTAAAGCTACAATTAATCTGTGTAATCTCCAATGCTATGATTTTTTTTGGGTGAACATAGTGTGGTCAAAATCCCGTCAAATGTAGTTCAGTTTAGTTTTGTGGGGGGGGGGGTGGGCTCTATACAGGTAGGTCTTCAAACAAACATGCAGTCATCCAGGATATGAAATCTGCTTCAAAGAGTTGACAGTCTTGCTTTAAACACACTCAAATGGCTCTTATCAGTTTCACTCTCAGAGCTTCAAGGGTCAATGGGTATCTTTAATGGTGCAAAAATTGACTCAATGGATCAATAGGTTATCTCAAATGGTCTCAAAATTAGCCATTTTCTCTATATAAAGGATATATAGATTTATACTTCTGTGGATGACTTTTTCAATGGCAGTACTGTAGGTTGTGAAAATGTAGTGTATAAACAATGTCATGTTAAATTTATGATAGAAAATGTCTTTTTATTCAAACAATTGATCTATGTGCCTATATATTTCACATATAGGAAGACTGTTCTTTCTGGATATTGAACATTTTGGAATAAAAATTCTATGCTGTAAAATCCTTACAAGTGAATGAAATGGTTGATGTCCAGGGGGAGTGCTACAAATAAGGGCCGGAAATATCTGATCTCTTTGGTTCTATTTATTCTTGGACAGATTTAACTCTCTTGCTCTACTTTAGTCAGATAGTGATTTGGAACTTTGAGCAAATTGTATGGCAAGAAATCACAAAGCCAACTGGCTTTTTGGATTTATTTTATCATTGTATTTTATGGCTGGTTCTAGTTAATAAGTGAAAATCATAAGGAGGTGATTAAACACATATTTGGATTAATGTTGAGAGGATTTAAAGCCCAAAAAAATAGTGGGTACTCTGAGTTTTGAAAGATAGCATGTCTTCATGTATTGTACGGATAAATAAGGAATTGGTGGAGCATATTCACAATAATATAACCAATTGCTTTCAGAATCCAGTATTATCAATTAAGTGAGTTTCAAAGACCTTCACCCTGATTTTGATATTTCAGGCTCATTTGGAGATGATGACAGACTTTACCCCATTACCAGTGTCAATGCTATGAATGGCAGTCTGTTTTCAGAGCAGCTTTTCCATGGGGTAGACCCTAGCCTGCTCCAGGGAACCAATCCCCAGAGCCATGAGATCCTTATGGAACAGGTCAGAGAGGCAGCTGAACAAGCCAAGGGCACCTTTGTAGCTCACATGGAGAATCAGTTAAAAAATATGAAAGTTTCTGATAACAGACTTGTCAGGCCTGGTGTTGAAGAACTGGATAGCAATGAAAACAAGAAGTCGTTAAGGTGAGGAAGATCGAGAAGAGCAAATGTTTTTAAATAATCTATAACAATCTCGTTTTAAAGAGTCACGTCAATTCATTCTGACCAGACAGTTGGCTCCTTTGTTACCTTGCAGTAAATTGCATCGGTTAACATAAATTCATTATTGTACGTTGTGGAGTTCATTGTGATATTTACACATTTTGATACTCAAACAATTTTTGAATGAATAACAATTCTGCGAAAGCCCTGGCAAGATCAAAGAGAAGGAAGGCTAGCCCCCCCCCCCCCCCCCCCCGACACAAATTATGACATTTAAGTAGTAAGTCCAAAATTTCGCTGTAACACTGCCAATGTACAAATATAAAAAAAATTGCTATACATTTAGTAAATTTATAGATCTACTCTGAAAAATTTGTAGTGAAACAACAAAACTATGCCAATGAGTTTTCTTGTTAATAATGAGGATATGGCATGAGTTTTGAACCAAAAGATTTCCCTAAGATATGAGTTTGCACTAAATTCATGTGCTAAAATGTGAGAATCTGGCCCAGTTTATATGATGAAAAGTTTTGACTGCACATTTCTTATGATGGATATAAAACATATAAATTAAAAATTCAAGGACAGACCAGATTTAAATAAATAAATAAAGCTAAATATTCATGAATATCTTCGGAAGAATTAGGTGACAGACCTGTGGGGACGCAGAAGATGATCAGTGGGGACGCAATGCCAAAATGTTACATTAATAGGCTAAGTAGATGGCAATGTGCATTAGTTAAGGTGAGACAGGTAAGTGCAGTTTATGAATAATTTGTGGTTTGTAAGACCTGGATTAATGACATCCGTCTTTGTTCTGGGTAAACCTACAGTAGATGATTTTGCAAAATTACAGCTTTAAGTTGTTAGATTTGTCATGAATTCAGTTGACTAACATTATGTTATCAATCTTGCCTTAAACATTTTGATTTTTCAAGAATTGAAAATCTTTAAAATACTATTGTAGGTGTCAATTGTTGCAGAGTACAGTATAGTATAGCTGTTCAGAATGTGAATGAAATCATTGCTTTATGTTAAGTCCTGAAAATGTTACATTTGTGGATGGGTGTGCTAATTTTATTCTTTTGTTCATTTTCTACCTTTAGAGTTTCTGGAAACAAGTTTCTGCCAAGGCAGTCTATGTTAACGTAAGTACCAGCATTGTTACGAACGCAGGATTCTGCATCCAGGACGCAATGTTTTGGCCAGGGACGCCAACTCTTCAAATTGCTTGTGTCCCGCGGAACTTGTAGTGTTCGACCGATTGTATGACAATCGGTTTTACCGATTACCGAAAGGATGGGCGGGCCGGGCGCCCCTGAAAGTCAGCGAAGCTAAGGCACTGAGCATTTCTGCCATATATATTGTGTATAACATTCACAAAGTACAGTATAAAGGCAGTGATACTACACTAGTATGAGTAACAGTAGGTCATACGATAAACGTAATTGGTTTTGGATTGGGACGCAAGCTTTTTTTACGGGACGCAACTTTTCGGGGGCTTGCGTCCCTAGGACGCAAACTTTTTTTCTCTAATAACAGTACTGAAGTACTGCAGAATTAGATGTTAAGATATTCTTGTCAATTAAACATGCATTTTGTCACTTTTGATACAACTTTTGATTTGTTTTGTTGGAAGAAGGGTGAGATTTCTACATATAACTGCATTTTATATTTGGTGACTGAAATTCACTTTGCCTGTGGATGTACTTGTACATATAACCTTTTAAGTAATTGGGACAGGCAGGTACAGCACTAGCACTGTCCACGTTGTGGTCTGTATGGTAATACTTAGAAGTAACTACATCCTATAATTGCACTCAACTAAAGTTTGAAGTTTATTTTCTTTTAACCCTAACCCTAACCCTATCAATACCAATGTCTTGTGAAATTGAGACATGTGAATAGGCATTACATCACAAAAATTAATACTGAACCTTCAGAAACAGACTGATCTATTTGGTATTGCTTAAGTACATTGTACATGAAACATGCCTTAAATACCTTCCACATCTACTGTACAGTACCTTGTATTGACCTGTCATAACTGATGCATCGTGCATCAAACACGCACAAGCACAGCTGCAGTGGTAGTGAGATTCTGCACCATAGTTTTTCATTAGACCAAGCGTATAGCCAGGATTTCATCTGATGGGGAGGGAGCCTGGGGGGGGGGTGAGGGTCTGGTTCTATTTATTGACCTGTCAACGAGAACCCTTTCCCCTTTCTGCGTGAAGTCCAGGGGCTCTGGAAGCTGTATGATATGGTGGATTTCATTTTTATCCAAACGGCCAAGATTTTAGCAATGTAAAATTATGTTAAAATGTTCAAAATACTGGATATGGTTAGCCTAATATTAATTTGTTGGGTAGAAAGTATTTGAGTAGGTAATAACTCACTCAAACAAGAAGCTAATTCTGGGCATGATGCATTCTGCTTAAATAGTACTAGTATACACCCTTGCTTCCTTTGACATTGATTCAGAGGAAGAAGCAGAGCTTCCAGTCTCTCCTCTCTCATCGAAGCTCGTATTGCAGATGCTGTCCTGTTGAGTTTAGAAAATGCCCGCTCCGCTTCTACTATGGTTACTGTATTGGCAAAGTTGCTAGTATTTGCAGCAGCGTGTGGATGTTTGGTAATTTGTAATGTGAGAACAGTTCTGTAGAGCACAGAGTGCTGTGTTGACTACTTCTGTTCTGTAGCTGTTCATTAGTTCCATCTATTGTATATTGCCAGGTGTGGAATTCTTCTTGTAAGCAATCGATGTTGATGGGGTTGGTTTACAATTAAGCTGGGAAAGAAATTTCCACACATCTGAAACTTTGTGTGAGATCTCTCTACGGTGTACTCCAAATATTTCCTACTCATGGTCCTCCTTTCTCTCTCTTCCTTTATCTCTGTCTCTATGTTTCTCTCCCTTTCTCTTTTTTCCCCTTTCTTTTTGGGGGTGGGGCAACTTCCCCCATCACCCCCTCCCCGGGCTATGAGCTTGCATTAGATTGTATTTCAGGTAACAACCTGACATGCAAAGATGAAACCTAGATAGCTGCCATTGTTATAGTTCTCAGAACAACTAAACCTTGTCTATACTTCAACCAGTAGTGTGATTGCTTCAAATCAATTTACATTGTAAATAGGACAATGTCTAGGTAAGCCATGATCTCACAGGTTATGAAAAGAGGGTTAAAGAGATATGTACATAGCACCTGACTGGTTACTACCTTCAGACATACAGTATGAATTTACAATGGACATAATTAGTATTCTTTAAACATATCATATTCCATTTGTTTGGACATGTTTTCATTTCTTAAAGAAGCCTGTTATTGAGTTAACAGAAAAATGATTTTTTTCCCCTTTCAATTTACTTTTCTGAGTACGAATTTACTGCAACATACAGTACCGGGTACCTTGTGGAAGTAACCTAACTTGTCAGCTGAGTGTAATAATCGCAGTTAAATCTAGACGCTCATTTCATTTTGTCTAGGATTGCAATTGTAGGAGAGAGGTTTATCATCCTAGTTAGTACAAGATAATTCAGTATGTAAACATGATAGCATCAAATAAAGCTGGAATGTGCAGTAGCTTGCTATGCAGATCTGCTGTCATAAGCTAAAGAATTACAGCAGTATTGTGTGTTGAAGTTCAAGTTCATTCGATGAAAACAATTATGGATATTAATTCTTCAAAAAGTAAAGCTTGAAAGTTGAACCCTGTGTGTAGGTCCACAGTAAAATATCATTTAAGGTAAACAGTCAAAATGACAAATACCTTGCAAACACATAAATGACAAAGGTAAGGTACATGTGGATGAATGTGATCTTTATTCCCACACAAGTGCAGTGCAAGAATCAACTGATCGTTTAAAGTCAACACTGGTAAAGCTTGAAAAAAGTTGTCCGCAGTGTTTCATTAAACATGGCAAGGAAATAAATTGCAGCCTGTCACTGATTCATATTAAAATAGTCCTGTATCTTGTACTAGAGACCTCCAATTGCAGACATACTGTACATACTGTACACAGTACATACTGTACACAGTACATACTGTACCTTTTAGTTCTTAAGGTTGAATAAACTTTTAGCACACTTTAATATTAAAGGGGTTATGACCTTTGATAGGTCATTCTCACACTTATATTATCAAATTTAACTACATAGCTAAATATGTTTTGTCGCCCACTTTGCGTAAATTACAGGTCTATCTGTTAATTAAAGTGCATTACAGTTGTGTGGCTTTGTACTAGCAGCCATCTGTGGTTTCATCATTGAACATTTGATATAAGTTTAATCAAATTAGCAAGCTAAAATGATTATTTCTCCTAGGTCCTCACTGTCTTAATTCAATCTCATGGTTCATATTCACAATGGGCTTCTTGGAAGTAGAACAGGATGGTAATGTATGTCATTTCCTGTGTTAGATGGATGAACTCATTTAATGAGATTCAGAACGTAATCCCAGCTGCATGGCATATTGAGCAAGCTGTCAATTATTTCAAGGCTTTGGATACAGAAGTGATAGTTATGACACTTTCCTCTTCTAACATTGAGTGGCATACAACACACTTTTCTGTATTGATGACTTGCAAGAACATGTGTTCACATTGTTTTCATTGCAGAAAAGGCTGAGCAAACTATGTCCCTGTTTGTATCACCACATATAGCTCATTCCCACCCGAAGGGATACATACTACCCGGTTCCTAATTTATTACCTGAATCCTACGCAAAGTGATATACTTTTTTTGTTGCAAACCGATGGTTAGGCAAGATTTTCCCATTGACATAGTGTGGTGTTAGACTACCATGTGGTTGAAGATAACAGCAATGATGAAAGTATAACATGGATATCGTATAACTGCGTCACAATTTCAGCAAATAAACAGATGGTTAGGCTAGATTTCCACGTTGACTTAGTATTGTGTTAGGCTACCATATGGAAGAAATTGAAAGAATTCTCACAATTATTATTTTTTCATTCATTTCATAGAATGAAAGACTGACATGGAAATTTACGAGATGTTAATGGATTATAGACGGGATAACTAAAAAATAATAATCGCAAGTGGCTTTTTAGTAATCGTTTATTCCAAATGCGATCAAATTGCGCGAATCGCGCAATCTCGCGGCTTATGCGAACCCTGGGCCTGCATAATAGATAGAAGTAGTAAAAACTGTTGCTAAATTGGATATTTATATTGTCTAATCCAATATGGTGGAGAGCAAACATAACCGGCGACGGCAGTGCGATGTTAGTTGTTATGTTAATTATATGAAGATATTAACAAGTTAATGAAAGAAACAAAAGCAAATAGAAATTATTGAGGAAGGTTTTATACCTTATCTTACACCTATTTGAAAATAAAACTTTGTCAGTGGAGAATATAATTCATTTAGTATAGCATCCAATATGTAATATCTTGAAAATGGTGATACACAATTTTATTTCGGGTACCCAGATACTCGACGGGTAACCGCTCTCGGGTTCCCGGTTCCCAATTTTTGGACCTGTGTAAGCACTACTCTATAGCCCCTTCCATCAAAACCATGTCTCTGCTTGTTTGACTCTATGGCCCCTTCAAACAAGCTACTGTATGTCCCTGTTTGTTTGACTCCACAGCCCCTTTGATCAAACCATGGCCCAGCTTGTTTGGCCCTATAGCCCCTTCAAACAAGCTATGTCCCAGTTTGTATGACTCTACAGCCCCTTCGATCAAACCATGGCCCAGCTTGTTTGGCCCTATAGCCCCTTCAAACGAGCTATGTCCCAGTTTGTTTGACTCCACAGCCCCTTCGATCAAACCATGTCCCAGCTTGTTTGACCCTATAGCCCCTTCAAACAAGCTATGTCCCTGTTTGTATAACCCTATAGCCCATTGAACCAAACCATGTCCCTGTTTGTATAACCCTTTAGCCCCTTCAACCAAACCATGTCCCTGTTTGTATGACTCTATAGCCCCTTTCAACCAAACCATGTCCCAGTTTGTATGACTCTACAGCCCCTTCGATCAAACCATTGCCCAGCTTGTTTGACCCTATAGCCCCTTCAAACAAGCTATGTCCCTGTTTGTTTGACTCCATAGCCCATTGAACCAAACCATGTCCCTGTTTGTATAACCCTATAGCCCCTTCAACTAAACCATGTCCCTGTTTTTATGACTCTACAGCCCCTTCGATCAAACCATGTCCCAGCTTGTTTGACCCTATAGCCCCTTCAAACAAGCTATGTCCCTGTTTGTATAACCCTATAGCCCATTGAACCAAACCATGTCCCTGTTTGTATAACCCTATAGCCCCTTCAACCAAAGTACCAAACCATGTCCCTGTTTGTATGACTCTATAGCCCCTTCAACCAAACCATGTCCCTGTTTGTATGACTCTATAGCCCCTTCAACTAAACCATGTCTCTGTTTTTATGACTCTACAGCCCCTTCGATCAAACCATGTCCCAGCTTGTTTGACCCTATAGCCCCTTCAAACAAGCTATGTCCCTGTTTGTATAACCCTATAGCCCATTGAACCAAACCATGTCCCTGTTTGTATAACCCTATAGCCCCTTCAACCAAACCATGTCTATCTAATACATGTACATAACATATATATGTCTCTGATAGTGTTCTATGTGCAGTGATAATCTAATACATGTACATAACATGTCTCTGATAGTGTTCTATGTGCAGTGATAATCTAATACATGTACATAACATATATGTCTCTGATAGTGTTCTATGTGCAGTGATAATCTAATACATGTACATAACATATATGTCTCTGATAGTGTTCTATGTGCAGTGATAATAGCTTCAAGTCTTCTTTATGTGTTGTACTGTGGCTTGTAGTGTATGTATTGGAAAAGTAATCAATATTCCAGAGGAAAGTGAACAATAGTGTAAACACTTTGTTGCCATGGCTACATCAAGCAAATTTGTTCACTAGCTATGCAGATAGCCTAGCATTACAGTAGATTTGAATGCAGACATGGGGAAAGTGTTGGAAGGCTATTTGTGCAACACAACATGCCATCAAATATTGAAAGAATTTAGCTTTCTTAGTATTGCCTTTGAGCAACGTGTTATGTTTGAGATTTTATCAACCTGAAAACAATTTTATGTGAAAAAGTATAATAAAATAAGAACCCAGTTGATGACTGTTAGTAAATGTAAGATCAGTACTCTAAAATGTTAATATTGCCTGCTTCTGATAGAGGTACTCTGAGAATTTCCCAGCCATTTTCCATTTTTCTGCAATAAATATTTGATACCATATTAAATGGCTATGTATATAGGATTTACTTAAGTACAACAGAATGAAGAGCAGCATGTAATTGCATATTTTGATTTTGTTCTTCTCAAATATCATCACTTCCAATTGTTCAACAACACTTGTAACATGCATACATACAGGCCTCTTCAAGATCCAACAGATTGTTCTTTTAGTCCATCAGGGCAGGCTTCAAAAGTGCATAAAAAATGAGTTTCGTTGCACATTTTTAGTACCAAGGTTTGTTGGTTGGAAGTTGTAGAGGGATGTCCTGGGAACATTTTTCGTGATGTTAGATAATTGGAGAGGTGTTATTTTCGAGTAAGCAACAAACAAATGACGTCACTCTTATACATTAAGGAAATACTGTATCCTACTGTAAACGTTTTTGTCTGGGCAGAGCTGTCATCTTAATTTCTGTAATGTCATAGTTTCACTAGGATCTGAAACCATTTCTGTTTATCTTTTCATATTTTGACACTCAACAAATACCATCGATATATGCAAAAACCATCTCCATTACAGAAAATAAATATCTTAGTATATAAAGAAAAACAAAAAAATAAATCACATGTGGTTCATTGATGTCAAATTTATACTTGGTCAAGTCTTCATTCTTCAAACATTCAATCTGTGATGGTCCCAAATAGAATCACATTATTCTCAGCTTTTTGGATGGTGTTGTTTATGACAGTTGTCTCTGTCACATAGATCAATACTGATTGATTTCGTTAACCACTGTCTCCTTTAACTTTCCTTCCCTTAGGTAATGTTGAACCCCAATGAAATCCAATCAATGCAAAGGTCAAAACTCTAAACATTATTTAGGAGAAACAAAGTAAAACAAAACATTTTGTGCAACTACTGTATGACATATCACCTGTGTAGTTCACTTACAGTATGGCACAATCCATTACTCAAGAATGCCATACATGTTGGAATCGCATGTAGGAATCACCAGCATGCTTAAAATGTGTTCCTCTTTCATCTCTCAAAAAAAAATCCTCTGGGACTTCCCTTTTAAGTTTTAAAGCCTGTTTGCTTTCTGGTTCTTTGTTTATCATAAATGCCTGTGTAATACATTTCATCCAAGCATTAAATTGTGTTATGATCTTCATGCAGTGTTAAACTGAAAGTAGATTGTTCCACTGTCAAACAGGATGCAATTAACCCATTATATATTTAGATAGTAGTTTGATGCTCATGTTTGACTTGGCCTCCTAACTTACCACTACAATGGAAATTTGTACACAACTTTGTTGAAGTGTTTTACATACAAATCAAATGATATTTAACTTTAAAAGCATGTGGCATGCTAAGGCTTAGCTTTGAAATTATAGATGAAGCTGCTATATATATAGAAGACTGAACACTATTATTGATCTCACTTTAAACATGTCAGAGGAAATGCAAACATTCTTCGCGTTGGACTTGGATAGCGCGATGTATAAACAACGAAGTGTCTGCTGTTCAAACTTATTTAGTGTTACACAAAGACCACGAAACCACCTATCTACTACATTTATGGCGGCTTGAGGAGTTTTTAAAAACATATCTAATTTATAAGAAATTTCACCGAAAGTCAAGGAAGAAATTAATCTGTATACAAACACAGTTTTTGCTGTGATTACTGAAGGTACTGTACGGAGCTTGGGTTATGTCGCAATCTTCATTTGCGAAGATGACGTCACGTTCGTAACGGCTCAAATCATATTTGAAATGTCCATCCTTAACGATTCAAAAATAGTTTCTCTGTCAAACGCAACATTAGCATTCTCATACTTTGCCAACATGTTTAGAAAATTGTTAATCGTGTTTTAGGGTAACTTCTTAGGGCCACTAGACAATCCTTTTAATACCACCTACATAATTATGAATACCTTGGTTGTGTAGGATGACTTCAGGATGTACAGTACATGTATACCACAGCTGAAACAAAAGATATACTAAATACACTGTAGTATTAATCATTCATTTAATAC
>JAIPMN010002952.1:0-28346 GCA_020650975.1 Apostichopus californicus | reverse complement strand
TCCGCGCTCGTGATGTGCGCTGCGCGCACATCGGTTGATTCTCCGCAGCAGCCAGGGGGCCCTTCCTTCCCTGGACCCAGGGGCCCCCAGACTCATCGTTACGCCGCTGACTCATACATGATTAGTTACATTTTTCCTTTGGGAATTTAGCTTTGTTCTCTTTGTATGACTGCAACATGATGACGATCATAGTTTATAATGAATAATACGAGTTCATTAATCCTTAAAACTAAATTAAGTGTTTAACTTGTAAATAGTCAAGGAAACATTCCTTTCCCTTGTATGATTGTAAAGGGGAAGGAATGGGAAAGGATGGGGGTAAGAGAAAGGGTTTGGTTGACACATGTGAGAAAAATCAAATCAAAAAATCAAAAAATCAAAAAAAAAAAATCAAAATGAGGCAATTTAATGATTGAAATATATAAAGCGATGCAGGCAGTTTTGTCTCATGAATAACGTAATAAACATGGTTTGACCGGTCAACGCAGCGAGAACAATTGTTCAACCCATGACTGTACAATACTTTTACTGTAAACAACGGACACGGATGTTACAATAATGGCAAGCCGCAAATCAGAACATCCGTTCTTCTAAGCGTCAGCAACAATAGTCCAAACATAAACAACATAACATCACTTACTCAAAATCCATATAAGCGCAGACAGTAATGCCATATACAGCAATGCATGTAAGAGTCAGATACAAAATCCACTTAAAAGGTTTGGCAAGATATCATATAAACTTTTTATCGCCCATATAAAGTTTTATAAAGGCCATATAAAGTAGAATATATACATAAATTTAAAAAAAATGATATGGATTTATATGAACTCCCTTTATATCTTTCACATCAAACTTGATGTAATCCATATATGGGCCAGATATATATTCCATATCTGAATGTTAAGGCCATATAAAGTTTACGCTTCATATGTTGCTTACCATAGCAAGTTGTGCAGAACATGGGTCTGGTGTACAGTACTGTACAGAGATATATAACTGGATGCATTGGTTGTACAGAAACTCTCCTAAATGTACACACCGTGGCTGTAGGCCTACTGATGTTACTTTAAGTACTAGGGTGTGCCGTGGCCTAAGCTAATTTCAAGTCTCGCGTTCAGCTTTCAAAACTGCCCTGGACCTTCTTTGGCAGAAAACCAGACTATCTATCGTATTACCTGTCCGCATTGTTTGTATTACTAATGCAGAAACCATATTTCTTTAATTATTGTGAGGAAACCGAGGGCAGTATGAAAAAAAGAAAAAAAATGCGTAGTGGGAAAATATTTTTGAAGAGCCATCTGTCATGTTTCCTTGTTTAGATATATGAGTTCTTTAAGCAATCAATAAGAACACAGAGTATTAACAATGTTATATTTTATTGCGTTACATAGTCATGCTTTACAGGACAGATATAGGACGACATGTCCAAGGTTACGTGTTGACAGATGGAGAGACAGGGTGAAACTAGGACGAGCAGACGGCATGCTTTAACTTATATATCAATATGCAAATGCACAGCTCATTAACAAACAGGTGCAGATTTACAATGCAGTGCATCGTTTGCACACATACATCTGAATGCATATTAAATAACATTACACCATCAAGCCAACACATACCAAACAGATAGGTCTGGGTGATCGCTGGAATGTTTTATTTGAGGCCATTTTCGATTAAAATTGCACATAGTTTGGGATAAAAAAGAGATCTTTTCGTAAATTTCGCACACTGCTTCACTTTATGGCTCCACTCCTTTGGATTTTTTTTATATGCCTTAGCTAGTCAATTAACAAGCATAAGTGCTCAGGGTTGTTTTAAAACTTTCAGTAGTTTTCTTTGGCAGGAAAGGCTAGATATGACTGTCTGATAACATGTTCTGGCTGGAGAATCATTTAACCTCTTTGACATTGTTTCTTTGACTTTATATATGAGATATAATACGTCATCTCATTTCTGCTCCACTTTTTAGATAACGAGCGCAGAGTTGGCTTTGGGCACGACATCCGTACCCTGGATATTGATGAAGATGGTGCCATGGTTATAAACAATGTTACAATAGATCACATATCTTTGTACACGTTGATATACACCGACATTGATGGAGATGATTATCAACATGAATTTGTAATTATAGGTAATGTTAGTACCATTTATATAAAGAGAACTTTCTATCGGAACATTTTATTCTAAGATTGAGAAAGAAATATATTGATCTTGTAAACTTACTTCACGGTAAGGTACAGCAGCAAAGTAATCATCAATAAAGTAAAATAAAAATATGTTAAGAAAATGTAAATTCGAATTGGCATTTACTGATTTACACTTAAAAACAACTTCATTGAACTCAGTGATGACAAATTGTATGATTCCAGAAGAATATACTATTGAAAATAATTAAGTATTAGATGTTATTTTACTGACTCGCTCCAATCATGTTGCTGCTTTTGTATTGTTGACTGTCTTCTCACAGATTGTCCTGTTACTGTTTACGCCCATCATGGATCCGACGCACTCATAAATTGTTACTTCCCTCAGTCCCAAAGGGTTTACTGGTACGATTCAACGTTACGCAATGCTCGACCAATCATAAGTCTTGAAGGAGGCCGGAAGGTGGGGCCAGGAGTATCTGATGGGAAATACGATATTACCAATAACGGTGGTCTGCTGATAAGGAATACTACTTTCAGCGACGAAACAACAAACCGTGCTATAGTTATTGTATCCAATACACATACATTTACAACAGATCAGAAAGTCATTATTTATGGTAAGTCGGTATTGTATATGAATATTGATAAGAATTTCCCTTGCTTTAAACTGCGATTATTTTAACATGCCTTAGAAATTTCCGTCCTGAAACAATATCTACTAATCTCAATTACATAATGTTGGTATAAAGCAGGATAGTCTTCAACGACAAACTGAAACGAATACAGTTTCAATATGCATTCGAAGAAGATTCTGCCATAGTCGAAACGTTAGGTACTCTTACTTATTTTCTTAATTTGGATTTCTACAGCAAACGTCGACACAGCGGTATTTTCAGTAGATGTTTGTGAGGGAAGCAACTTCTGTTTGGTGCATCTGCAAGATCCGGCACTTCTTACATGTCGGGAAACAAATACAGGACCTCATACTTTACTGAGCTGGACAAGGAATACATCGAACGGTACACGATTAGTAAATGCGTCAAAGTACTTTGATGGCAACATGTACGAAGCATTCGTGTCAACGAATGTAAGTCTTATATCGACAGACCGATTGAATGTTTACATCTGTAACTCTATGATAGATATTCCAGCTAAGCCATTAAGACAAATTGTTGTAATGGTCGAAGATGAGAGCAAGGACTACATCAGTACTCTCTTGAAATCGACATATTATAGGGAATATGATGACGTCAAATTAGTCTGCAACAAAAAGAATCCGTTGTTCATATTGTGGAAAAGAAACCACGAAACTATTGGATACTATCACGAAGGCAAATCAGATGTATTGAAACCTGGCTACGAGCTTGATAAGGATGGATCGTTGCTCATTAACAAATTCTCATATGCACAAGAAGGTGAATATGTTTGTATCTACAACAATGGTCAAGTCGAGGACGTAAAGCAACATAATATCAAGACCGTTTGTGAGTACTTTTATTCTTTCAAAGTCACTCAATGGTTTAGTATCATATGTACGTCTTGCGTTCTACTGACTTTAAAAAAGTAGCTTTTGTGTAATTTATCTTTCTTATAATGAGAAAGAAAGATTAACCGCGTGATTTTCATTGTTTTTCGAACGTCAATATGGTCTTAGTTTCGTTTCAGGGGGACGAATATTGACTGGTATTAAAAATACATCGATGTCATTGTTGATGTGGTACATCTCGGAACTTAACGTTAAATTGATCTGCAATATGATATTAGGGCCTCCAAGTCACAGAAAAAACTATTCATTAAAAACAAACTGGCTTCAAAGTAACTAATTAGTACAGTGTCATATTATTGGTAAAGCTAGGCACATAATGACTTCGATTCTCCAGATATAGAAGAACATTGTCTTTTAAGGAACAAACCTTTATATTATATTATGCTAATCAATCGGTAGATAGAACTTTTGGGATTAATATTGTAATCGTCGTCGTACACGTAGTAATATTCCGAAAAAAGAAAAGAGCTGTCATTGAAAGAGGTAAGCAAGTTAAGAAGTATATCGTTCATAATTTTCTCCTCTCATTTTCTTTATTCATCAGTTACGCCAACCAATCCTTCACCTTCTATAGTTGGGTGTTCAGAACCATCGGATTGCACATTTTATGTAACAAGCAGTGGATATCTGACCTGTTACATCGAGGGCGTTCTTCCAATCGTGCACCCGAAATGGATTCACGATAAACATATGTCTTCCACCATTACTTTCAGCCAACCACAGCTAATAGTGAGAAATGTTGGGCCTTTGTTTAGCATATACTTGACTACATACTACGATATAAAGACTAACCAGGATTATGATAGTGAGACAGACGAAGATTGGCAGGCTTATGAAGTCACAGCGTCCTGCTCTGTGAACTACGAGGTTCTTGGACAACACAAGACAGACGTTACGTTGCATCTACAGAAACGTACTACAGGTGACTTAATACAACGTATACGCATAGGGAGGTATTTTTGATGAGGGGATAAACTATTAGTGCATGATGATAAAGGAGCTTCAACTGAAAGAATTACCGCCCCATTGGAGCGTCTTGAAATATTTTCTTTTTCTCGTAGTGATCTTCAAGTAACAAAATATTGAAGAAAGGGGACTTCTTTTTCAGCAGTTGGTTAAAAGTGGGGCGAGGTGGGTGAGGGGAGGGAGGGGTGAGGTGATTTAAATGGCATTAAAGGAGAAGCAAGTTCACCAACCTATGCAGACTGATTAATATGCTTGTGATGAATAACTTTCCCTGCATAAATAAATCGTCCGTTTTAAATGATCACTGCAAACTTATCGAGCTTCATAAAATGACACAAAGATTATCCAAAACTAACATAAAGACCCCTCGTGGCATCTTCGTTTGGTTCGGAAATGATCGAAGATTAAATATTTAAGAAATTCCAATATGATATCAAAAGAAACGGACAGTTACATATGGATATCAAAATGGTATTACTATAACAATGACGTTCGGATTTCTTTGCATTCAGAATAGTTAAAGGCGACTCAAGGGAAGTCGAAGCTCACAAATCAGTCGTAGGTTGTAAGTTAATGCGGATTACCATTATTCTCAGCATAGTTTTAATTTCAGTTACTAAGCGTGTAAATCGTTTTTGTCATTCAAAGATCTATCTTTTCGACTTGTTTCTTGCAGCTGTTACAGAGGATAGAATAAGAGAGACGTTTCGAGGTAATATTAGATATGATGATAATTTTATTATATTTGATAAAACCACATCCAAAATGAAAATTCATGTCATATTTGTTAGTACAAGTCTACCATTACTATGACACTTGTTACAGTGTGAATCTAATGTTTCATGGTAATAACATATTGTATAGTATATCTTTATTTTTAATAGGTTATTTCTGCCAAATATAATTATCAAAATAAAATAAAACTGTTAGCAAACTGCTTATCCACTAGAGAGCCTGTGTAGGAGAATGTGTAAAAGTAAGTTGGCCTGACGTTTCGATCCTAGCAGGATCTTCTTCAAAGGCTAAATGACAAGTTACAGTAACAGAAGGGACAAAAACACGCACAAAATACAGACAGGTTAATGAGCATGGTGAACACAAAGAGGTGGATGTTAGGGGGTTAGTAGACAAGGGATGGAGAGAAGAAAGAAAGGGGAAGAGAAAATATAATTATCAGAAAACGTTGATGCTAGTAGTGTTATCATGCATTTCTCGTTTTTATTCCAGCAAATATGAACTGGCTGTGCGTCATCCCAGTCAGTGCAATGTCTGTCATCATCATCATCATCATGATCATCATTCTATTTTCGGCAAAATGGCGAAATGGTAAAGCTGGAAAGGAGACCTGTGTCATCGAGAATACATCTGATGCCAGGAATGATATTAACATCCAATGTGAAGTCAACACCGCCTGTGAAACTTGAAAGAGACTATACAATGAGCTTGAACACTTACTGGGTTATATTTTCAAAGTTAATCATATTATACATTGACACAATTACTAAAAACATTTACAAGCGGCTAATACATAAATAGCCAATTATATAATATACAATTAGCCAGTATATCTCTTTAGAAATTATGACTTAAGAATCTCATTTTGAGTGATCTTAACTAAATAAAGTATTTATATTTGTATTGCTATTTTGTAGTTTATTTGGAGTTTTGGTGGGAGGGGGTGGGTGGGAATCTGCATAGGTTCATTCGAATTTCAAAATGATATCTTTCGATTTTGACGGGAAAAAAAATGGTAATTGGACTCTTAATGTGAGTATTCCACATCCTGAGTTTTAAAAAATAGAGAACTTTAAAGAACGGCATGGGTCCATTTACCACTTTGGTAACCTGTCTGTTATGATTTCATACATGGAGAACTCAAAAAATACTTTATCTTTGACTTGTTTAGTTCACTAATTGCAATTAGGAAAAAGTACTGTTGTGGTACAATATGTTTTGTAATTATATATGTGTAATTGTGTATATCCTGTAAAATTAGTTATGTAATAACGTAAGTATATACATATCTACTCAGCATAAAAGTGTTTTAAAATCAATAACCGCTATATTTAAGGTTAAATATTCGAAGGTAAACTTTTCCATTTACCTTGGTCATTATTTCGATTTATTTTTATTAACAGAGGGTGTAATTGGCACTTTTCTAAGGTCATACTTTCATTGTGATACATTTTTCATTTTTCATTGCACTGCCGACAAAGGTCCCATGGAGACCAAAAATTCCAAAATATTTTCTAAAAGAGTAATCTTTATTTGTTAATTACGAGTCATACCTTATTTCTCTGCTTATAAAGAGAGAGAGAGAGAGAGAGAGAGAGGTGGAGAGAGAGGTGGGTGGAGAGAGGTGGAGAGAGAGAGAGGTGGAGAGAGTGGCGAGGTGGGGTGTGAGTGGAGAGCGAGAGAGAGAAGGAGAGAGGGAGCTACTGCAAATTATTGTTTATCTTCCTAAAATATCTTCCTTTTAGTATACATACAAAAACATACGAAAACAATTTGTTTTGGCAATCGGCGCTGGTTTTCTTATTACTCTGATGAAATGTCGTCATATAAACATGTCAACACCATTTCGAGAAAGTACATACAAACTTAACAGAATCAACTTTGAATAACAAGTGGTATTTTCTTTATGTTTTTCAAATATATTTTCCACTAACAAGGCTGACCAAAACATGAAACCAAAATTAAACAAATAATACCGTGACAAAGATAACGTAACTAGTACAAAATTTACACTTAGTAGATAGACCACATATGATAGGAAATGAAAAGGACTAGTGTTTGATGGAAAAATCCCATAAAAATCTGGATTACTGGTTATTTCATAATAAACAATGAGTCTTAAAGGACACAAATATAATCTTTATTATTAGTAAATGTGATAAAGATATCAAGAACTACTTCCCCAAGTAACTAAGAACAATCGAATTTCATATGGGAGATATAATAGATTTCACGTTGTTTTACACATAAGGCCTAAGACTTGATCAAGTCTAAATATGGCATCATGGAGCAATATTTGTTATAACTTTGTATGATTTCTTTATTCATTGAAATGCTTGTTTTTTGTAATGGAAAGGGTTATTCAAATACTGATGCTAAAATATCCAATCTCTTTACATGACATAAGGTTGGTATTGGCTTCAGTGACAACACTTTTAATATTTTACCTTGAAAATATGATATGAAAGACAAAGAGAACAAATTATTCAGATCATAGTGGGACTATGACATCACAGATCTAAAAACCTAACAGCTCACAGAAATGACTATTAAACTAACATACCTCCCAATTGGTATTTTCTTAGCTATTTAAAGGAGTTTGTCATCACAGAGATCTTTGTCATATAAGCCAAATATTGTAGTTGGGGTTGTTTCCCCTTTAAGTAAATGTCATTATATCTTAATCAAATTACTTCTATAACACTAAAAAATAAAGTTTCCGGTAAATCAAATTGTAACGAAATGTATTAAAAAAAGTCACATTTCCACCTTCATTTATATAACACACATTTAGGATTGTTTTGTTTGATCATGCACCAGTAATTACATGACCGATATAGTTATGTTTACCCTCAAAAGTGAATTATAATAATCAACTAATTTGGTATGCTTATAAGCTGAATTTGATAACTGTGAAACTGTCGTTTATTTAATTCCAACCTGTTTCAGTCATCAACCTTTATTTTACTATATAGGCTAATACAAAATTATGACTAGAACTAATGGGCAAGTCTAAACGTTACAGGTATATTTCGGTGGCTGAAGTTGATTGCTGAAATTATTTGCGTTATAATACTACTGGAAGTGTTCTACGTCATCCTTCGTCATAGTCTTTTGTGTATGGCAAAGTTATTGATTTTTCAAAAGTTGTTGATTTTTCGCAAATGGTAATTGCATAAAATTTAGCGAATGATGTTACCACGGCAATTCAACTGAAAATACTCTTTTTTTAATTTTATAATATGTATCTCACTTATTCCAAATAAAAACTAACATTTCTACAAATAATTAAAATGAAGAAGAAGATGCGTTGAGATGAAATTTATAATACAGAGAACTTTGACAACTAATGAACGTTCCTAATGTTTCAATTACCAATATACATCGACAATATGATTATAACGGGATAGCAAAACCTTCAAGTAAAGTTTGCCCTTATGATATCACATATACAACTACACAGATACAACTAGGGGTACACTGCAGGGGAGAATCCAGGGTTTAACAATCCAAATCACATTCCATTCAATCATCCATACCTTGAATTTTCGGACAAGATATCGATATTTCCATAAACGTTTCACTATGACTGCCACAGGCATATCCCTTTCATCAATTTGATTTAACTGAAATATCTTCTATCACTTGCGTGATTAAACCACAGTTACTATAGTAATGCATTATATTTACACTTTTTACATTTCAAAGTTGATCATTAAGTTGAAAAGAGGTCGTGCAAAATGATGGGAAATATGTATTTTGCTCTGTCATATTTTGTTTCCAGCGTCTTATTCGCCCGGTAGCCTTCAGAAATATAATACACACAATTTTCAATAAACATATAGTCTACTTACATTTTCACGACATTTCACCACTTCTGGACATTGTGTTTTTAGAGAGATAAAGAAATTATGTCAATTTCAATGCAGTCTTATTTAGTTTTGTCTATTGTCCTTCTGTTACATGCATTATTTATCTGCGGTATGATTCTAAAAGTATGTTTGACAACATTAAAACTAGTCTATTCCCACTTGTCTTCTAAAGCTCATATAGACCAATCAATGTCTACTTTCGTTCTATCGCATCATTGATCATACTTGACTTTTTGTTGTTGTCATCAACTTCATTATTTCTTATGTCATCGTTCTCTTTGACCATTTCGGGCGTAGTCTTTACTTCAGTCGTTGACATTGTCGCTGTAACGGAGAGAGAGAAAGAGAGACAAGAAAAACTTGGTCATTTTTTGGTCGATAACTTACTTATACGATTAAACTCATTGGCAAGAAAGAACAACAAGGAAAATACTTTGCCTCAAAGTTGAAGAGAAGAGATCCGAATGATATTACTCCTTCCCCCACCCCCCCCCCCGCCCCGCACAAGAGTCCACTCAAGAAAACAAAAGAAAACAAAAACTGCCTACACAACGAAAATGATTTATTCCTTAGACATATCTGAAAAACAAACCACATCTTGTTTGGCTGGCTTTTGCTTAAACTCATTAATTGATTTTTAATTCAGATTGGTACATAATGAAATACTAAAACGATGAAATACAACCATCAAAGAGAAGAAACATTTTATAGGTTTTCACTAAATGATAATTATACTTGATGTGTACTCACTGGTTTCTTCACATGAAATATTTTCATCAGGGATTTGGCAGGCACCGCACATCTTTGGACACAGTCGGGGTATTATTGGATGATAGTGGCAATATCTGCTGTTAGGAAACCCAGGACTTCTGCCACAGTATGGATGTGTATCAGTGCATATGCCTACGATATAGAAAATACATATATGTGTTTTGGGAAAGAACGTTTTCGACATTAATCACTATATTTCATGTTTAAACAATAAAGATGGTTTTGCTCTTTGAACATCAATTATATTCTCTTGTAGTTTATTTACTATTTTCACAATTTTTTGTTTCTTCAAGGTAGATTGTCGAAGATTCAGTCCAGTCCAGTTCAATTCAGTCCAGTTCAATTTAGTCCAGTTCAATTCAGTCTAGTCCAGTCCGTTCCAGTTTAATTCAGTCCAGTTCAATTTAGTCCAGTTCAATTCATTCCAGTTCAATTCAATTCAGTCTAGTTCAGTCCGTTCCAGTTTAATTCAGTCCAGTTCAATTTAGTCCAGTTCAATTTAGTCCAGTTCAATTCAGTCCAGTTCAATTAGTCCAGTTCAATTCAGTCCAGTTCAATTCAGTCTAGTCCAGTCCGTTCCAGTTTAATTCAGTCCAGTTCAATTCAGTCCAAATCAAGTTAGTCCAATCCAGTCAAGTCCAAATAAATGATATTCTAGTCAAAGTTATTTGAGTTTATTGAAGATAATGTGCTGATTCAATATTAACACAATCACTAAGAATGTATTCTTATTAACGTCTTACTTGAGCAATCCGTTCCATGGTAACCCTGTGGACATTGGCACGTGCATGTCTCTTTATCTACTGTACCACAGTTATGACAACTTTGGCGACAATCTGAGAATTAAAATGAAAACTATGTGAAAATAAATAAACTAAAATAAGTCTCTCGAACAGAACATTCATAGCCTATACGTCTTCTTTATTATTACTAAATCGCCATTAATTAAATTGTCCTATTAACCAGACAACATTTGGTCTCATTTGGAGTTCAAGTTGAGACCCTCAAGATGTAATGATAAACGACAAAGTAATTATTACAAAATGCTCAAACCATGTAAAAATAACTTTCTCACTCACAGATATAACGAGGCAATCATATATCTCAGTTTTTTAAACTTACCACAACGTTCATCATGGCGCTCACAGGAACCTGTGTGATAACATCAAAAGAAAAATTACTAACTGTATCAAGGGAATTCAAAAGGATCCTTTTGCAAGGAAACCCATACCGTAGTTCAACAATAAAAGGTTGTACTTTCTAATTTCAGGTTTGATGCTTTCGTGAATATTTCTATTCATCTTGTGAGTTAAGTTATGAAAATGAAGGAGGCTCTAAACACAAGGCATTCATTTCCGAAAACACAAATAGTTCGCTGTTATATGATTAAATCGACTGGTGGTCTTTTACCAATTTAAACATTATAGTTAAAATTTATCATGCAAAATGTTATTATTATTATTATTATTTCAAACATTCTGTTAAATTCTTAACACGTAGTTATGAATGTTGCATTTTTGTTGTTGTTAATACCGGGAGTAGGACAAAGCATCGATAAAATCAAAGCTAAATTGTTTCCTCAAGATGAAATCATGATACTCTCGTTGTTCTCTTTTCTCTTTTCATATTTGCCTTGACAACTTTTCAGGAGGATAAATAGCTCACAGAAATGTGTGGTTTTATTGACAGTTACACTTGTTTACTACTTCCTTAGTAAATAAACAACTGAAATATGAGATACTGGAAGCAAGTTAGCTAAATTACAAACAATTTTGATTGACACAATGAAACACTGTCACTTTGTGCTGTGGTTCAAGTGCTAAATGTAATTATTTCACTATTTGTAGGATGTCATGTACCCTTGAAGCTTTGAAGAATAACAAATCCATCAAACTATTGAAGTGCGGTAACGTAACAATAAGCTGCTGCAATTACTAAATAACTGGGTTGATACTATTTTACAAAACACTTAATATTTGACTGCAGCTATATGCAACCAAGGACAACAAGATACCGTTAAGATGCTCATTTTGCAGAAGTTCAAGTAATTTGTGACAAGCTGTGTATGTAATAGTATCACTAGTTCAAGGACATTCTATAAATCCAAACCAAGGATACATGTCCCTTGGAATGAATATAACAAATCATACCGTTCAAGTGATTTGCAAGCAAATCTAACTCAAAATACAATGTTCAGTGTTTCATCAGATAGAAAAAGAGAATACATTTTGTGAAATAGTCATGACAATAGGGAAGATTTATTGCAAATAATATTCATGTACAATAAAGATATTTTTTCGCAGGAATCACCACAACTTGTTCATTTACGAATCTAAACAATTTGTATATCAATTTACAGATGCCATTCATGACAAACAGGAAACGGTTCTATTCTTACAGAGTTAAGACATTTGGGGTAGTGTAATGTATGTTACTTTCTATTCAAAACAGGTTTGTTTCATGTTTTATTTGTTTCTTTATTTTCAACAACCAAGCCGCGTCCAGACAAAAAGAAAAATATATTGGGCAATTGTGTTCGCTAAAAGTCAAGACAACATTCCTAGGGTGAATTATCAATGACCTTGAAGTGAATAGCAAATTTATTTAAAACGTATTGATGTGTTTAATCAATTAAAATAATACTAACTCTGAAAAGTCTGGGAGAATATGTAAGCAATTCCCAACCTTTTTGCGATTCCTTACCAACCGTTTCATCTAAGTCTGTACCTCTGAATAATCATGTAAGAAAAGGGGATTACCGGGAAGCCTTTGGAAAAGCGGTTGTTTGAAAATGAGAAGAAGCCGAACAAAAAAGTGTCATGTACTTAAGTGTAGATTGTAACTGCTTTATTGTTCGCATACCTTTTTATAATATTAGATATTGAAATTTAAGTATTGGCAAATTAATCTCTGTCTGAAAGCTGAACAACAGAAGATCACAATAACACATAACAAACAAACAAACAAACAAATAAACATATCTCGCCCTTTACTTACGACAGAGATTTTCGTAGCACTGACCAACGCCTGATCGACATCGGGAACATGATGGACCGGTGTCGTAAGGGGAAAACCCCACAACATTGCCTCTGTGTGTAAGAAATATGACGATACGAGAAATCATTTACATATAAAGACAATTTCGCAAACTATTTGAAATGTTTAAAATTACGACGTTTATGCAAACTAAAAGACCTAAACAATACTTGTTTTATGATAAAACAAACACAAGAAACCTACAGATTGTTGTGATTTTCAATTACTCGAGTAATTAATTGTTAATTAGTCTAATTTGATATTTGTATTCGTAACTTTTCATTTTTCTTTCTTTCTTTCTTTCTTTCATTTATTTATTTATTTTTCTTTCTTCTGTTCTGATGCTTATTTTGTTCCTTCTGCTTGCTATATTATCCCTGTTGTTATGCTGGTTCAATAGTAACGGGTTTGAAGAATAATTAGTATTGGCTTGAGCATATACTTTAGCAAAATGAAACAAGTGTTGATCACTTACGCTGGAGAATACTGGCAGACGACAATCCACATGTTCTTCATAGCGCCCTCTAAGTTTGGACAGAAAGCTTTGCCGCATCCGATGCTGTTTGTTGACGACCAGACAACCTGTAAACGAGGTTAAAACAAACAACTGTGTGACCAGGTCAGATAAGAACCTGGACGTCTATAATATGTGAATAGCAGTATATGTTGAGGCAAAACAGTAGAATTGTCATAACTATTGTAACACACCCAACCATACTCATTACAAGAAAGCAAAAAATGCATTTTGGTTTCGATGATGTAATAGTTTTCTTCATGAATTTGCCGTTATGTATAGTGAGGGTGTACAACATACTTAATCTCAGTAATACAGTGAAAGCAGTGTGATGTGACAAACAATAAATTCACAATGACACAGGCTGTCCTAAAATGACCATTGACCTCAACAACAGGCTTCATGTACTAAATATGATAGATGCATCAATATACTAAATATGAAATCTGTCCTTGTTGAAATAATTTGTAAAGCACGGTTTCACAATTTGACCCCTTACGAACTGAAACGACCATTGACCTCCGCCCAAAACATCAGGTTTCTTGTACTCAATGTGGTACAATTACATACCAAATATGCCATCTGTCCAAGCTTCCCTTGCGATATTATTTAAGAAGTACATGATAGTGTAGAGTTACAGATAAGAGGGGAGTGAAGTAAATGTTTGGCGTTTGTTGACTTTAAATGACCTTTGACTTCAACCAAAAGCAATAATAGGCTCCTTAAATTTGATATGGTACATCTACAAACCAAATAGGAGATCTGTCCAAGGTTCCCATGTTGCAAAATCATGTTTACAAGGCTTTTACGATTTAACCAGTCGTCCTCAAATGACCTTTGACCTCCACCAAAAACAATATGTTTCTTTTAATCAATGTTATACACCTTCATACTAAGTATGAGATCTGCCCAAGCTTCCAATACTGTGATATCAGGTTTACAAGGTTTTCACAATTTGACCTCTGATGACTCCAAATGACCTTTGACCTCCACCAGAAACAATTTACTTCTTGTACACAATGTGTTACTTCTACACGCCGAATATGAGGTCTGCTCACCGTGTTTACAGTTTAACACTTTGACCCCTGGTGATCCAAAATGACCTTTGACCTAAAACAATAGACTTCTTGTACTCAATGTATTATTTCTACATACCAAATATAAATTATTCATGAGATATCGTGTTTTCAAGCTGGGCGTCACAAACGCACATACACACTCACTTACATATACCATCATGAGTTCAACGGTTACGTTTACCATCGAAACCAAAAACTGTTAGGCTCTTTATTGATTGCGTTTTGTTTTAATTCTTTTCCGGTCTGTTGACGTTATCGCTAATGATAGATTTCGTTAGGAACTATTGGTAAGAACCTCAGATTATAGGCTTGCGACGATTTATTAAACACCCGTTTCACGTCATTACGATTACTTAAAGGTCATCCGTATTGCCCCCAGAATATGCTACAAAGTCTGATAATGATCACCAAGGCTCAGATTTCAAGAGGATCAGAGATTATAGGAAAGTATTTGTCGTGATAACAGTTTTTAAAGGTTCGGGATTGTAATCCATAAGTTGTAATCCAATGAACTCTTGAGGGTTTCTCCCACATTCGTGTTCGCTTAAGCGTCGTAATAAATAACTGCCTGGTTATTATTAATGATTATTAAAATGAAGGATTTATATAAATCTTAGTGTTGTCTGCATGGCCTGCTAATGTACCAGTCAATCCAAAGCAGAATGAAGATATGCCTTTTGTTTTTATTTTATACCAAGTGTTTTATACTGTAACAATATATCATAGGTCTATATTTCAGTGCTAAAATTGAGTTATAAATATGATATATTTAAGACGGCCAATTAATTTCATCAATCTTCTTACGCACCTCCTTCCCTCCTTCTCCAATCCGGAAGAAACGATTTATTCCTGGGAACCTTGACTTTGACGCTGTCGCACAATTTATACTAAATTGTGATAATTTTCACTTTTAAAATATCTTCTCAAAACACAATCAATAGGACCCTACCCGTTTCAGCTTCGCTTCCAATGTTTTCCACATCAACCGAATATACCCATTTTCTCCATCGATCTATTTATTCTGTTGTCACCTTGGATTACCCAGACCCGTGAAAGGTTAATATAGGCTATAACGTACTCTAGAAAATTTCTAGGTCTCTACGATGTTAAATGCAATAGATAAAATGATTACAACCGAGAAAAAAACTGCTTACTACAAGAAACGTGTGTAAATATTTTATAAAACTTACTTAATGTCCCTTTTCGCTTACTATAGTTTACCGGGGTTTTAATTTTAATTAGAAAATTGCTTGTTCCAGAAATTAAATCTAAAAAATCTGGTCTGGAGAATTTAGAGGACTTAGAACGGCTTTGCTTAAGAGGCGATTATTTCCGCAAAAGATTTTTCACGCACTGGCAATAAATTACAGAAGATCTTCCTTGGATCAAATAGCTTCCACACGATTTAACACTTGAACGACAAGATATCCATTAAGCAGTTTATCATTTCTGGTTATTCTGACCGAGTTAATCGATAATTCAACTCACAATTAATAAGAAAGTACGACCATACTTTATTAGTGGGATTTATTGTATGAGGAAAGGAATCATGTGAAGGGTTGCACTCTGGTAAATCATTTACTACTCTCAAGACGTATTTACCACGCACCGCCATGGTGGTTATTATATGATGTCAACTTCCGTCATCTGTCATAGCATTTCCCCAGTTTTGCTATCGCAGGCGTCTGTTCAAATGTGCTTCTCAAGTCAACTTACATTTGTTTTTCCTTTTTATAATTGTAAATTAGTTAGAAGACAATGGTGAATATGCACTGTCTTTGTATCAAGGCCAAGGTCTTCTTTCAAGACTTTGTAACAATTCATTCCTGGTCGTTGGTAACTTGCCACATGCACGAACACCCATACGCAAACGGTGTGTTTTACATTCAAACTGAGGACCACGTTATTTTTCCCATTGTTCAAATCCACATACCCTAACCCTTAACAATACCCCCCAAACAAAAGAATTCTTCTGAGGACGTGGTGATTCTTTTGAAATGACGTCTGAGGACTTGGAATTATTTTGTTCAAGTTCTCACTCAGTATACAAAACAAGTTCAAACGAACACACTTGTGTGACTGTGACACAGTTCAAACAGGACTTCCGCCTGCACTATCTAAGTGCAAAACATTTATATGTGTCCGCTGGAAGACTTCATATGGCACGCTACGTGGTGGGTGAAGAGAGCTAATGGATGGGGCCAAGGACACGGTGTAATGATCTGGCCAGGAATCGAACCAGTTTATCGCAAATATAGATGATGAAAGGCTGGTTTTATCGATTTACAAAATAAAGAGAGTCATGTTAATCCCACGAACACATTTAGTGTTTCATTTTCCTTAGTTACTATATTCTATCTAACATGCGCAAATAAGCATCATTGAATAAATATTTGAAAGTTACTTTTCAATAATCCATGTATATATTCCGTATTTGCCATTTAGATTTTTTTTTTTACGGATTTACTTTTTGCGGACTTCCAGAGTTAGTATTTCATTTTTGATACCAAAGTGAATACAATTTTAAGTTTATCTCTTTATCTAAAATCTCGTCTTACTCTTTCAATAATCGCTTCAATGATTTTACTTTATATTTAAAAACAAAAGATTTATCACTTGAATTATAAAATACTACTTAACAAAGTTGTTGAAATGTATCTTTCGTTCGACTGGTCATTATAAAATACAACACAAACTATTATTATCTCACCTGAGTGTAATGTCCGCATTGTTTTCCTTGTTTACAAGCGTTTGTTGAGAGATTGTAATCATGCTTTTCATCGTCCCAGCCTCTGACAACCGATTCGGCTTTAGCTACACCTGGATACTTAATGGCCCACATATTCTGTCCATAAGAGCCTACTACGTCACTGGGCAGGCCGTGTTGCCATAAACACTTGTCAGCCCACCTTTGGGCGATGTCCTGAAGATAAGGGTCCCAGTCCTATAAGTTGGGTATAATATAATTAATTATATGGACCATATAATAACATCAACCCATATACATTTAAATAGTCAAATATAATCAAAGCACAGTTTTACAGCAAGCCATTCCAAATCAAATTTCAAGAAAAGTATATTCAAATTAGAAATGTTCAAACCACTTACAATATATTATCACTCAGTTTGTCGTTTACGCTTCAACATCGAAATTCACTAAACCAACAAAATATTTCATTCGAAGAACATGAAAACTCAGAATGTTTATTTGGTAACATTTTATCAAGTTTCAGCATACTCAAAATTTGATACCAATACCTTTGACCTTTATCGTAGAGACCTATTATAAATGGTAACTTACAATGTACTCCATGTTAGCTGCAGGTGGGTCGGCGGTACTTCTGGCAAAGTTATGCCAGTCGACCATTTGATCTATTTCTTCCTCTGTGAATGGCGAAGATCGAAAGTTGTTAGTTTCCAGCATCTCATCGGTCTGGTCTGGAGGATTACTTCTCGCCATGCTCAAAGCCACGCACATTACCAAGGAAAGGTAAGCCCACAAAATAAGAGTAGCAGGCCCGTTCTTCACCATGTTGAAATGCGTACGTTTATGTTTGACTTAAAAACTTCAAATTGACGGCGGTTTCTGCAATACAATCGAAGAAATAGCAAAAGCATTATTTTTATTTGGGTTTTTGCGGCAAGTGAGAAAGTTTTCTGAACCACTTTAAAGCGACACGACTAAAAATTTGTTGATGATGATGATGATGATGATGATGATGATGATGATGATGATGATGATGATGATGATGATGATGATGATGATGAAGATGATGATGATGATGATATTGATGATGATATTGATGATGATAATGATGATGATATTGATGATGATGATGATATTTATGATGGCGGCGATGACGATAGCGATGACGAAGACGATGAGGATGGCGAAGACGATGAGGATGGCGAAGACGATGAGGATATAGTATGAGCCTGGTAGGTTGTTATTTGACGACGCTCAGCAACATTTGCATCTGGACAAGAAGAGTGACTTGTAATTTACACTTTATAATGGAGTTGTTTTCCAGTTTATAAAATGTTAGCTAGGTTTCGGTTTTTATAATTTGGAAGGCCATTTCAGATGGAAAACCATGAACTACCTCTCGGCCTTTATCCACTCGAACATATTAATGTATCGTTGTGTGGAGCAGATAATGATTCTTCTTTCATAAGCATATTTCTTTAAATATGCGGTGTATCCAGGTAACGTATTTTTTGTTAGAAAAATAATAAACAGGGGGAAAAAAATACCACCGGAAAGTGAAGACCATTTACCGAAGATCATTGCTTTGAACTTTAATAGTTCAAAATCAACCACATTTTCCAATTCTTCTGATCCTTAGTTCATTAAACGGATTTGGCATCGCTTACCATTATCACTATTTAATCGCTTAAGTTTGAATAGTCAATTCTAGGGAAGGATACTTCTTAACAATCACATTTGACGTCAAATCAGAGCTTATCCTAGTATCCACCTATTATGTTTAATCTCTAAAGGCGCCCGATGTAACGATTTTATCGATGTATCTGTGTTTGATGACGTAGCGCACGCACATACTGAAAGAACTTGTCTAGACGAACGACGGAATGTCTACACATAGTTAGTTCAAGGCTATCTACCTGGAAGATAACTGTCCTGGATCTCAGATCTCTCGATATCGAAATTTTACAAACTTTGATCTAAAATGTTTAAAGTTCAAAAATGAAGTTATGTAACTTGGTGTTAAGTCATCAAAATGATAATTAATCGAAACAAGAAGCAAAAAACCATGATCAATGATCGACTATAACTAAGTTGAAGTGTTGATAAATGTTCTCTCAGTTCGTTTGTCTATGGATAGTGGGAATTAAAGCACAACCACCCGATACTCATAGCTAGTACAATAACTACTGTTCATGTTCCACAACCGTGCATCAGTAACTACTGCGCTGTGTTCGTAACACAGTAACACAGTAATTACTTCAAAGCTGTTACACGTTCCCATATTAGACAAAGAACTGCGCGACTGGACAAAGAGTCTATGAGTATTTGACGTGGTAAACTATAACTATATTAAGGCCTAATTTAGACGTGGAGCTACCCATAAGGCTAATCTAGGTTCCCCCTCTCCCACCTTAGGTCCATTTTGTGTATCTGTTTTGTATCTATTTGATACTTACACACACTCTCCTGTCCGTGAAGAATGTTTCAATCAAACGGATTTACTAATACGATTAGAAAAAAAGTAAGGCTACCATCTGAATCTCGCATGCAGTATAAAACTAGGGAGTAGTCTTCGTTACCCAGCCGCCGCCCATTTTCACCTTTCGGACTCGTAGTTCAATGTGTAACAGCTTTCCAGTAATTACTGTGCCACCTGTAACACATGTTACCGTGTTGCGAACACAGCGCAGTAGTTACTGATGCACGGTTGTGGAACATGAACAGTAGTTACTGTACAAGCTATGAGTATCGGGTGGCATAACAGAGAATGATATTGAGCTACAGAGCTAGACGACCGTCTAAATCAGAATGGTTCCATACCATGACGGCAAATGGAAACCATTCGGCTCTCTAACATTTCCATGTTACGAAGTATGTATTTTTTTTTATTTTCATATATTGATATTAATCGTATATAAAACAAAAAAAAAAGCATTAACTTGAATCACTAGTTATATTCTTCAACGTAACGCTCACTATCTCTATAAATAACACTCCACAAAACGGTAACAGAGGAGCGATATAGTTTCATGTAGGGGTGTTTAGGAACATCGAATTCACCTAAAAAAGTGGAAATTCTGCAGTTGGGAGGAATATAGGCTACATAGAGTATCCCTTTAACTTAGGAGTAAGGCTTTCCAGTGACAGAGATAATGCGACTAAATTCTACTCAAAATAATATGTCAAGGTATGCGGTCGTCTTCGCACTTATAACAATCGGAAGCAGGCGGAAGTAGTTTAAAGCATACATTGGTGAGCGTAGTTACCAGGGACTTCTTTTTCCAAAGTAAAGGGAAACATTGAACAATTTACCTCGATATTGTGAAGGGTCGCGAGTGCATGAGCTAAGGAACAAGAGGACACGTCCCCCCCCCCTTCCCCTCCAACCCAACAGTTTTGTTAATAAGTCAAATGGGCACTTTTTGTTTAGAAAGTAACACTCATTTTCCTATATTGTTAGATAAGAAAATGGCCATTTTTTATAAGAAAATTGAGTAATAGCAAAATATGATTTAAAGGCTCTGCTGTTTAAAAGCATTAACAACAACTATTAATAAAAATGCGCCAAGTTCTCGACCAAACCGCACTTAAATACTGGAATTTATGGTACAACTGAACATGAAGGTCCATTTGCGGAGGCGTCTTGGGGTGATTGTGTGACGTTCCACCACAAATAAAGTCACATGTCCCACTTCCCTACAACATTTGTGCCTCACCCCTTCCCCATTGAAGAGTGCACTGTCTTCAATAGCTCATGTGTTTTGGTTGTAAATATGAAAGAAAGAACAATCAAATAGATGATGTTCGTGTATGTTTAGACACTTTCGAGTCACGTCTTGCCTCTGTTCTCTATATGCATAGTTTAAACACACATTCTGGTCGCGATGATACCCCCGCCCACTGTTTGAAGCATCCGAGTTGAAGAGATCAGCCCCATTGGCAAACAGAGTAGTTTACTAGTGTAAGTTCGATTATTCCGTTGAATAAACTTTTCGGTGCAATAGGCGTCTCCAGGATCCTGCTTCAAAGGAGGAGGAAGCATGAAGCAGGTATCGGAAGAGTCCTAAATACCTCGATACCCCTGCTTAAAGGCATTGAAGACTCGCCCCAAACCGCGTGCGGTCATCTGAAAAAGTTAACTTTCCGTTGCTTGTAATTGAAGTTTTTTCCTTGTTGCTACAAAATGCAGACAGTAATGAAACGTGATACCTTGTTATCTTTTATCTGGACCTGAGATGTCCATCGCTGCTATGTACACTGTGTTGTGGGTATTGACCGTAGCTGTATGTACTGACTGTACACTAGTGTCTAATTACCGACGGTAGCATGTTGTGAAAATTTTCTGTGATCGATGGTGGTGTCTAACACTTCTGTTACACCTCATTCGAAACTAGGTCAGATTACCGGCATCAGACGTTTCTTTGTGCGCGAGTCTTCAATTTCATTAAATACACATTGTATGACCAGAAAGGTCGCTTGCAAATTTGTTTCAAATTGCATCAAAATATTAGGAACGGGAGAGGATGAATCCTCGCCACCCCCTTTCCCCACCACCACCCCCACCCCCACCCCCAACCTTCCCCCTTATAAGTCGAATACAAAGTGCTTTTTCGATAATCATTGATAACTATACAAGGAAACCCTCAACGTTCACATACATATGGTTTCTGTTTTAGGGATTTAGTTTTTTAAAGGAAAGTCGACCATAAAGCCTGTGCACAAGAACCAAACGACTAAACTGGTCCACTCTCAACTCCTGTCATCTTACCAGGGAGTTGTTATGGAACTCCCTGATCTTACATCAAGACTGGGATCGTATGATTATGACGATCTTACGTCAAATGTGTATTCGTAGTCCCCTGGAAAGGAAATAGATGCCACACATGATCTTATCCAAAAGGCCGATAAGACTTCAGGTTTAGGTGATATAGGTCGAATGGGTAATCAGAGACAGGTGAAACAGAAGGGAAAATAAACCTCTACACGGATATTCCTCCCGCTCTCTGGAGTGTGTAAACAATGATATCGGGTCAAATAATAACATCCGCAATGATTTGATTTGTGGTCAATTGTCCTATAATAGAAGTTTGTTTACTTGTTACGCGGATGGTCATTCATATAATATAAGTGAATGCCATGAGATATACAGAGGTGGCACATCCCTTTATTACTTCTATCAGAATATCGTTGGTCGATGTGAAACGCTGTTAATCATTTCCTGCAACTCTCCATCCGAAATAGCCAGCTAAATCCACGACGTCATCATCCTGTTAAAGCAGCATTTTTCGTTATTTTTGTAATGATTTTCACCGCTCTGATTGGTAGTGCTATGGAACGCCTACCCTCACCTCTCCTTTATGTCATTGAACGACTGCCAGTTAGCGAAAATCAAACAATTCTGTCCCATTCGAAAGAAAACAAGAATACTTGTCGACCATCTAGGAAATGTGATTCGGTTAACATTCAGGAGCACTGTAAGGAACACTTTAAAGCAATGAAGTGACCCCATGTAAGGAACCCTTTAAAGCAATGAAGCGACCCCATGTAAGGAACACTTTAAAGCAATGAAGTGACCCCATGTAAGGAGCACTTTAAAGCAATGAAGTGACCCCATGTAAGGAACACTTTAAAGCAATGAAGTGACCCCATACAATGAACACTTTGAAGCGATGAAGTGACCCCATGCATGGAACAATTTAAGCAATGAAAAGGCCCCACGCATGGAACAATTTAATGCGAAGAAGTGGCCTCATGTAAGGAACATTGAAAAGCGGAGAAGTAGTCTCATGCTAGAAACAATTTAAACCAACGACGTGGACCCACGCATGGAACACTTTCAAGCGATGATGTGACCCAATGTAAGGAATAATTTAAAGCAATGAAGTGACCCCAGACATGAAACACTTTCAAAGCGGTGCAGTGGCCTCATGTAAGGAACACTTTAAAGAGATGTGTTAACCTCATGTAAGGAACACTTTAATGAGATGTAGTTGCCTCATGTAAGGAACGTATTATTGGATGCAATGGACTCGCAAGAGGGACATTTTAAAGAGATGCACGGTAGCATCATGTAAATGAACACTTTAAAGAGATGTAATAGCCTCACCACAGGCACACTTTATAGAGATGTAGTAACCTCATGTAAGGAACACTTTAAAGAGATGTAGTAGCATCATGTAAGGAACACTTTAAAGAGATGTAGTAGCCTCAAGTAAGGAACACTTTAAAGAGATGTAGTAGCCTCACCACAGGCACACTTTATAGAGATGTAGTAACTTCATGTAAGGAACACTTTAAAGAGATGTAGTAGCCTCATGTAAGCTACGGTATAAAGCGATCGATGTAATAGCCTCATCTAAGGAACGTGTTAAAGCGATATAGTGAACTCGCTAGAGGAACAGTTTAATATTATGTGAGTGCCTCATTGAAATGTCACTTTATGTTGATGTTCTCTCCTCATACAAGAACAACTGAGAGCTATATATTTACCTGATGAAAGAGACATCTAATTGATATAGCGGCCATAGTGTAATTATTCAATATTTCCAATTAATTTGATCTTTCCACTCAGAAATGACTATTTATTTGCAGTTTGAAACTTTTCTAACAAATGATTTGCAAGACTGTTTGCAGGCTCGGATTCAAGGTGTTACCTAGCTGGCAGAAGTAATTCAGGTCATTGATATAGAGTAGTTTAGTTTAGCAAGCTAAAATATATTATATAATGTCAATGGAGTTCTCACATTTAGCATTTCACACATCGCGCACGACAAAATGTTTAAGACTGTATCAAGTTATTTAACTACCTGCTCACTGGCCATCATTTGGTGGAAAACGCAATGTAAGTGATTTATTGTTATCAAATGTAATCTTATTCTGACTAAAACTCAGTAGAAATTGCCGACCAACCTCACGAAAAACCAGTTTTATAATCAAGCAATCATTTTCGAAGAGCGTTCTAATAGCGATATCATGTTAGCTGGAATATTCATATAACTTTATGGTAGGCAAAATTATAGCTTATATGACCGATTCTAAAAAAATGCAACTTACCTCCACACTCCAAGAATTTTAACCAGAACAGCAGACAAAAAATGCACAGACAACATTGAAGAAGAACCCAGCTGATTTGATCGAACCAATTCTCGTTTGGTATGTCATCGCTGGTACAAGGAGGGACTGGCTTGTACTTTTGAAGCCAAAATCGCCGCACTTGTACGGAATCCAATAAAAGACATCGTCATCTATATTCCACGAAATATTTTGTTGGTAATTATTTTAAAAACAAATAGTTGCTAAATTCACTGTTACATTGAGAAATAGTATTTCAATGAACAACTGCCCCATACGGCATTGTGTACATCCAATTAAAATACAACATGATTTCATTATTAAAATTTTCACTCATTTTTATATATTTTTCTTATCAATTGTTATTCTTTTTTTATTATTCAATTTTCCCTTATTAATTGTCTTTAATTTTAATTTATTTTGAATTATCCCCCCCCCCCTACAAATATATTTTAATGAAAATTTAAGAAAAGCTAGTTCTTCTACCTTGTAAAATCCTATTTGATTTGGGTTTAAGCAATCGACTCACCAAGGCACCCGTCGAATTTAACGGGGCTAGCAACACTGGCTGGAGGCTATGAGATTCGTAATAAAGGATTTGTGTATATTCAGCATGAGTTGGAAACTTCCCGAAGTGTAATCTCTCAGCGTCGTTATTCCAGCAGCTCCCTGGTTATTCTACCATGTGGTTTAGTGCAGGATGTACTAAATGGTACTTGGATTATATGGCGGTTTGACAGTGTTATCGATAGCCAAGGGGAAGGAAGTATGAATGAGAATGAACTTTTTCTATGTAACCTAATATGCATGAGGTAACAAACACTTGGAACTAACTATAATTGACAGACAAATCAAACATGAATACATCAAAAATCAAGTGACATAATGACACTCGAATCATAGAGAGGGCGAAAAAAGTGATCATGTAGCAGCAGGAAATATTCAGTCCAATCGCAGAAAGAGGTGGTCTGTATTTCGATCCCCGATGAGGACGGAGACTGGTTGACCCACCGCTCTTTTCTCACCCCCCTCCCCCTTACCCCACCTTAATCCCTTACACTCAGCCAACAATTACATTTTTAAAGCAGCATTTTGCGTTTGGTCGCCGTTTTCTACTTTTTTGACATGTCCATCGAGTTGTTTTACATATATCAATCACGAAACAGCAAACTAAGATATTAGCCAAGTTTTTCCCTGCCAACAACGTTAATTGGCGAGTAATTAAGGATATTTGCAGATAATGAGAAAAAAAGTGTCCACGACAAATTCCACATTTAAAATTAATCGCATACAGTTCCCCCAAACCCACTAGTTTGAATTCAACCAATCAGAGATGCAGGTTTAGTTATGAGCCGTTGCTAAAATTAGATTCAAGACTTTGCGTCGGTACAACCAGGGAGTTGTTATGGAACTCCCTGATACAACTGCCATATAGACTGTACACAAATCAAGCATGGTGTTGTATTACGTATTGGTCAATGACATTCGCAGTGTTTAAATATTCATATTATGGGCGAGGTTTATTGGGATCCCAACGGAAAATATCTTGGAGAAAAACAAAGTTGAAAGTTACAAATTTTCGACTTTTATGCCACCATTTGAAGTAAGATTTAAATAGATAAGCTAGTTATGACATAGTGGAGTCAGTGATGTTGAGAAAAATCATAGAAAAAGACGCAAAATGCTGCTTTAAGATCAGAACCAAATGTATCAACTAGTAACAAAAATGATTTCTCTTCCCGAAAACCTCAATATTATAATTTTTGGCCCATTAAAAAACATAACAACACCAACCCCGTACTTGACCTTCGTGATAAATGAACCTTGGCCAATTGCATTGTTTAGTCAATGATGGTGGTGGTCTATTTAAACAACAAACTATCAATAAAGGTAAAATTGTGTCAACATTTTACGAAGTCAGCCTCCGTTTATAATAAATTAAGATTCTTATTGTAACTTAGACCTGACATGTACCTGCATGAGTACCTGCATGTATGAACATGCAGGTACAGTTCTGTTTTAATATACAGTTTTTCTTTCTGTACAATATCAACAGGTAGACCATCGTTTCAGTTCAATACCAGAAATGGTCAGTTCAATACCAGGAGTTCATTGTCTGAAATCTATAATGGCTCTTTACGAAACTGTCATTTATTAAACTTTAATTTTATGTCATGTCAGAACGAGGTATACACAGACTGAGTAATGTCGATACACAAACGCACATGTTATAACTAGCTTGGATGAAAACATTCACACGGTTGAAAGTTGCGTAACTTTTGTAGAATACCACAGTGGCGTAGGAAGGTACTTTTGAGTGGGGGGCTGAAGACTGATGGCCGGCCTGGGGGAGGGGTCTTTTTTTGGATTTTTTTTGCATTTCCAGGTGGCCTCAGATGCAATTTGGTGCAATATAGCACACATCCACTCCATTTTGTAAATAATTTTGCATTTTCACCTGGACTTAGATGCAATTTGGTGCTCCAAATGAGATTTTTTCTCATTTGGAAATGAAAAAGGGGTTTTCTGACTTGCGAAGCGGGGGGGGGGGGCGGAATGATACTTCCGCCCCTCCATATTTTTCACTGGGGGGTGGCTAGCGCCCCCAGCCCCCCGGTTCCTACGCCCTTGGAATACCATGTAATACTAACATAATGGTCAAGTTCATTTGTTGGACAAACCCTCGTTGAATTCACTCAACTTACATCTAATCAGACAGCATAAGCATGGATATTTTACCATCAAGATTCATTGCCCTGTTTTTTTAATTTATTCTTAATCTTTTAATTAAATGAAGTAAACAAAGAAAGGTCCTATTGGTTTGTTGGAGAGTCGTTTCATTGAATTCACTCGACTTGCATCTAATCGGTCAGCATATAAATATGGAAATATTTCCATCCAGATTTCTTTCCCTTATTTTTTCTTTTAAATCTTTTGTAATTAAATAAACTTAATTTAAGTGTTATGTGCACAAGATAGATGACCCTTTCACCGAGCAGTCAAACATAACTTAAATGAAAATGTGTGCACATTTACGTATGTATAGGTGACTTCTGGCCTATATTTACATGTATAAGGGAGGCATTAATGTGTATACCATGAACGGAAAGCGTGCATATACTTCTTGCAAATATTACACCTTAAAACGGAATTCGTATTTCCACAGTTGGTTCGATACAATGGCAATGAACCTTGTATAGGCCTGATAGTTTTAAGCTTCGTTTGACATAGCTTCACAGAATATATCTGCACATAATTGCCAACGGGGAAAGCGATCTATTTAACATTCAATTAAAGGTCAAAACAGATAACCCTCTGATATGAGTAAACAGATGAGTTGCTGGTTAGATATACAGGGTGAAGAGTTTCGCAAAGAAACACATTCAAAATCGTTTAAAATATCAACTGAAAGTTCAAATCAGTAAAAAATGTGTTTAACTGCTGCAAAAATGTCTTACAATACACAAAGTACAAATCTTGTATAAACTTAAGTTATACATACACTAATAGCAAATTATAAATGACGTCCGGAACGGACTTTGCAATTAGCAAGTCAATATGTCCTTCGGTTGATCCTATTTAGTTTGGAGGCCGATAATAACGTAACTCAATAAGACCCGTCTTTATGGAAACTGCAACCTTTATATTGAGGTCGTCTGCCATTGTTCCCATGCATGCTACTAACAATAATGTGTGACTCACATAATATATAGATTCGTGTAGACGTGGCTGTATTTCATAACGGACTAAGGTAATCTAATATTTATAACACAATTCGGAACTTTCTCTACCTCCAAGGGCAGTAGTGATGATTATCTTTTATAACATAATTATCACATTACGAGTATGTACGATAGCTCAACCGCCATTTACTGGTCAATTGTATATATATATAT
>JAIPMN010002951.1:0-13515 GCA_020650975.1 Apostichopus californicus | reverse complement strand
CCAAACCCCCCCCCCCCCAAAAAAAAAAAAAAAACACACACACTGATGATGCAAATATGACGGAACACTCTTAAACTCAAAATGTTGCTTTATCCAATTATATTCTAGTCTACTTTATTGACTGCGGTGACAATATATTCGAGGGCGCTATGTGTAAAAGGAATTATGCCAACACCGTTTCTCAATTCAAGACGTATAGAAAGGTCAATATTTTTTTGTGTGTGTAGGTTTTCTTCATAAGTAAAGTACATTTTTGGAAAAATGCTTATCGGGGCCCCATTTAGGCACCAACCGAAAGAAATATTTTACAATATAATGCAAGTTACGATTAATATTAACAAAGCTAAAATAATATTTATATAGTGATTCAATATTAATGTTAAAACTAATCTGGACGAGAAACAATGTACACCACATTACGGAAAAGAATTGAAATGAACTTTGTTTCAAGCTGTTGAGATACATTGTCATGGGTTATTAATATCAAACAGTACCCGAAAATGTATCAAAATGAGCACAATAAGCTGCGTTTTGAACCCTGCAATGTGAAAGCTTTAATGAGTTTTAAGGGAATCGGGTTAATTTATGAGTAGAATCAAGGCCGAGCCACAGGGTAAATCATATCACATGTCCCCATTTTACTGCTTCATACTTCATAAAGCAGGTAAGTAATTTATGAAAATGAGAATCCACTATTATTCATCCGATATTTTTCCCGGGTCCCTCAAGATTATCCCGGCCCACCTAATTTACCCCTGGTCCCGGGCGGTAAACCCTATGCCACACCTTCTCGTCAGGCCTGTTTTAAAATGCTCTTCACCATTCTCCGACTTCTTCCACTGAGAAGAACGATCGCTTTTGGATCAACTAGCATTGGTATAGTGATTCCTCCCTTTTTACTTTATTTTCAATTTATCTGTTTATTACTATTATTTTTGTTATTAATTTTCCCCCATAGATTACTGAGCGACACCAACATTGCACACCTACCAACGGAAGGTTTGAAGTATATTATCACCCTGGATATTCAAAATACACCTCGACTCACCAAATTTCCTCCAATTTTTCGATTCGAAAGTATCCAAGTGGCAAAACTGCATTACTTCAGCCATTGTTGCGCTTTCTCCTACAACACTTCAGAAAACTACAAAAAGGCTAAGGATTTGAAAATCGGTGACCCTCTCAACGTTACATGCCCGTCGCCGAGCTCGTTACCACCAACGCCAGAGACGGGAACCGATACTAACGGCATCATATTTGACGATCCACGCTATCAAGGATATCCTCCGGAAGTTTTCGATCACGACGGTTTCGGAAAATTTCGAGATGAATATGATAATCCATTTAGCCCCGATCGTGGACCTTACATTGACGCTCCGGCACCGTTTCACCCTAATGACACCTTTGCTGTCCTTACCAACCCCCCTAATCATAAGCCCCCGATCAATCCAGGAGGCTTTTTCGATCAAACTATTGACCCTGCTGTGGACCATAAATTTGTCGGTGGATCCTGTAACGACTTTGTCCCCAAAGACTATTCTAAGGTGATATGTTCCCCCAAGCCTGACTCTTTCAACCCCTGTTCTGACGTGATGGGGTACTCATTCTTGCGTGTGGTTGTGTGGTTCATAGCCCTCACTGCATTAGCGGGTAACGGGATTGTTGTATTGGTACTCATCTCACAGAAGAGGAAGATGACAGTCCCGAAATTCCTTATGTGCAATTTGGCTTTTGCAGATCTCTGTATGGGTATATACCTCTTATTGACAGCTGCAGTCGATCTTCATACCTTGGGAGAGTACATGAACTACACATTTGGCTGGCAATATGGCGCCGGTTGCAAAGTCGCTGGTTTCATCTCCATGTTTTCTAGTGAATTATCCGTGTTCACTTTGACCGTTATCACCATCGAGCGTTGGTACACCATCATTTACGCCATAGATCTCAATAAACGTATACGTTTACGCTTAGCGTCCCGTATAATGGTGGGAGGTTGGTTATTCTCCATCTTGGTCGCCATGTTGCCGCTAATCGGGGTAGGTAATTACGGGACGACTAGTATGTGCTTACCATTTTATGTCAAAGACAACACGACGAATCCTGGTAACGTTATCTACGTCACGTCTATACTGATGATCAATGCGCTCGCGTTTCTCATCATTTGCGCATGTTACGTTAAAATGTACGTAACGGTTCGAAATCCAAACATGGTAATGAAACGAAAAGATTCCAAAGTTGCCAAAAGAATGGCTATTCTTGTGTTTACCGATTTCGCATGTTGGGCACCTATCGCCATATTTGGGATAGCGGGCGCATTCGGAAGATACTTCTTGACGACAGATCAATCGAAAATATTGATTGTTCTATTTTATCCAATCAATTCTTGCGCTAATCCATTTCTCTATGCTATTTTCACTAAGTCGTTCCGTCGTGATTTATTCATGCTCTTAGCAAAGCATGGCATGTGCGAGAGGCGAGCAATGAAATACCGGCCGACCGTCACCAGCGGTCCTCGGTCCATGTCGCAGATTAACTCCTCAACAATGGTTCGCGATAATATCAAAATCGGCGGATTCCATCGCGACTCTTCGGCGTCGGTTATCACTGGAGTAACCGACTCCCGCGCATCAGTAGTTTCCATGCCAACCTTGAATGGCAGTCCTCATCATACATATCAAAAATCAACCAATCAGATTCCAATTCCAATGTCGCCCTTGGTGACGAATCAAGCGCGAAAAAGTGATAACGGTCGGCAAGAAATCCCCGACTCTGAAACAAGCGCCAACGAAAAGTTACTTCCGGTACAGACAGTGGGACACGAAAGCTTGGAACCAGTACCGGAAGAGATTATCGGCGAATCTAGGGAAAATGCCGAGATTAATGAAATTCATGAATATGTTACTGATGAATGCCGTGAAAACAGTAAACTGGTTGAAAACTCACTGGGTTCGCGTGACGCTTCTCCTCAAGAAATGGCAGAAAAAAGATGGCGGCGAGCAGACAGTGGTATTCATTCTATTCCAAGCCCTTCCGATGAAGATGACGAAGATGAAAACAATTTTACCTTGGAACGCCAAAATGGCACAAATTACGAAACAGTATTTTGATCCCGCCGTAGAACACGTTATAACGGCGTTAATTAAATATAGCTCTCATCTCGAACCTGTCTTTAACCTTAATTGCCATTATTATCAACTGCCTGGTATGTAAATATTTTATCATTAAGAAGCTTCATATATAAGTATCGTTCCTACTGTTTTTAAAAAATAAAACATGTATACTTATAATATATGTCAAGAATTGCGGATCTAATTCCAAATCTCGATGGAGGAAGAAGATTGACACTGTATTAGTTTTTCGACTAGTTTTCATTCAAATGCATATTAATGATTTTCCTCAGTTATTTTAATTTCCAGTGTATAAATCCATACTTATTAAAGCAATTACATAAAATGCATATATATAAATAATAACGAAACAGTGTGATTGACTTGTGGATAATATTGAAAAAAAGTGTATTCTAAAACTCTTCTAGAAGAAGTAGAATAATAAACTAAATCAAATGTAAAAGGAGATTTGTAAGCAGACATTTCGTAAGAGTTACTACAAGAGGACCCCTAGGACAGTTATGTCACCGGGCCCCATTTTGCGCACTTCATGTTTCCTTAAGTATATTATGAAAATGAGAATATGGTTTTCTTTTCCCATTTCTTTTCCAGGCACCGCCAAATTCTCTGTATATATTAGCCTCAGTCAGGGCTGTATCCCCTCTAACCCTACCCTTCTCCTTAATACGATCTAATAAAAGCAATCGGAGAGGATGATGCAAGAATAATAAAAGTAGTGCTAACAAAGAACAGTAGAAAACCCAATGACATTATTGATATTCGAACCTCCAAAGAGAGTGGCTTAAAAGTCATCATTATTACCAGCTAAATATGCCAGACATTCACTTATTGGTTACAGGCACTTCCAACTTCAACAAACATTTTTTTACTGCTACCCTCAGCACGTTCTCTTGTAGCCAGGTTTATGAGTTGGGGTAGGAGGGGGCGCCAACAATTTAAGGAGGGGACAGAACATGTGTTTCTGTAACTTGTGAAGTTGAAGCAGTACTAGCTTGTACGGACATGAGAGGGGGGGGGGGGGAGGATCCTGGCCACGTGCGCCCTGTTGAAACACTCGTTATTATCTAAAAAAAAACTCCCAAAACGTCTGGGAATCATTGGAAGAATCAACAGGTAAAGTATACTATTGAAAACTTTTAGCTTGTAATAAATAATGAGGGACATTTTTGATGATCGTTAAAATCTCCTTAACTGATGTTAAATTATAAACCAAAACTTCTCAACAGGACTCTACGCATTCACCAACAACAGAGAGGCGGGGAGGGGACTTCCACCTGCCCCACCTATCCTCTCCGATATTTATAATTCGAGCTGAAGATAGGACTTTGCTTGATACAGTTACTCCAAACCAATCCACCAGTAAATATTTCCGTTATGTTTCTGTAAATATCTTGGTCAATGTCTTCTTCATCACTTGTTGGTCGCATGTCTTCTCTTGTATAAGGTCCTGTTACGTGTTTTTGACAAAAGGGATCATAAATGTTTATTCATGAGCAACTCTGCATTGGACGTTCGTTTTAAGTGATATTTGTATATTTGTTCTGGGCAGGGAGAGGGGGAGGGGGGAGGAGTGTTGTATTATATTTCTTATAATCTCACCTTGAGCAGACTTCTTACAGATTGTCGATGAACAAATATGTACATAGATATACACATATTATTTAATAAATTCATATATAATGTAGATGTATATATATATATATAAAGTCAAACTGGTTTTCTATCTTGTATGTATTGTAACGTGTATTAAGAGTTTCAAATTCCTTTCAAAGAATACCTTTTCTTCTGAGATGTTTGTATTGAAGAAACTTGTTCTTAAAGCACTGTGTTTGCACTCCTAAATTTCATTTGTTGATTTTTTTTGTAATAATTATGTCCATTGTTTCTGAAATGAAAGAAGCTTGAAAGAAAACCCCGAAAGAGTGTGTGTATATTCAGTGGTGTAGCAAGGAACATAAAAGTTCGGTACTGCAATACAAATGAATACCCAAAGGAGAGTCGACATTCATCTAAGCCCAAACCACAGGGCAGCTTAGGTGAGCAAGTTCTTCATATATGGCACACTGAGGCTTTTTTCTGTTTAAGACAGGACCCAATTGGATATATAGATCAATAAGCAATGGGCCCTAAAGAGTACATTGGGCCGTTTCATTTACTGTCAGCACGTCTCCAATTAATAATAGTTACTTCGAGTGCCTATATGACCAGCGACCGACTTCACCGGATGCGTGGTCCCTTTCTTCGGTACTTGCCATCGGGGCCCGTGTGGCCGCCACACCGGCCTAGTTATACCACTGTGTTTAATCTACACCCCCCCCCCACCACCGCCCACCGCCCGGCCCTCTGACGCACTCCTTGCTGAACTTCGTTTTTGTCAGTTCTTAATTTTGAAACTGTTTCAGTGTGAGATTTCCACACATGCAGTTCTAGCGACGAATGTCCGATATAAGAGAAGCTACAAATGATTGACAATTGTCCAACCTTCCCATAGACTTAGACATTTTCATTCCTATAAACCTAAGGTTTAAATAGTTCATGCGACATATTAACCTCATGTTAACCTTGCTTTAAATAGTTCATGTGATATATTTACCTCATACATATATACGTTTAAGTAGTTCATGTGACATATTTACCTCATGTAAACCTATTTTCAAATAGGTCATGTGACATCTTTACCTCATACAAACCTAGGATTAAATAGTTCATGTGACATATTTTCCTCATACATACCTAAGGTTTAAATAGTTCATATGACATATTTACCTCATGTAAACCTATTTTCAAATAGGTCATGTGACATATTTACCTCATACAAACCTAGGATTAAATAGTTCATGTGACATAGTTACCTCATACATACCTAAGGTTTAAATAGTTCATGTGACATATTTACCTTTTGCAGTCTCGTCGGTTGGGTACATTAGAACATTGGTTTACTATACATGAGTATATATAGACAAGTGAAACATGAGGGAAAATCTGAAAACCGTCGCGGCGGAAGTTTGGAGGATATTTCAGCAAGTTGAAGACATGAAACTATTAGGGTCCATAAGTAAATACTAGGACAAAGGAATCATACAATAATTAACATGTAAATTGTCACATTGCTTGAGAATCGAAAGCAGCTCCCAAGGGACGCTATGTATGTAATTTATTCTACAGTATACTGTACCCTTTCACTATGTAAATTCATAACAACAGTTTGCTACGTAACCCCCACCCCCCACCCAATCCGAAACCAATGTATATAGACAATCAGCCTGAAGTTGGTCTTTTTATTTCAAATAATGAAGTCAAAGTTTGGAGTTTAGGCTACATGTGAAGAAGAGCAAAACACTAGGGACTGTTGACGGCCGAACAAAATCATTATACGAGCTCATGTATACCTTTATTTGACGCTACTCCACGAGGTGTTATACGGTTTAGTCTATTGCAAATTTACTAGGACTTATCTATAGTATCACTCAGTAGGCTTTCGTAAACTTGTTAACCAAATACAACCAGAGCGACGACCCTCCAAGTGGTTACTTGCCGTAGAAAACAAATTGTAGAAAACAAATTGCTGGAAAAAAAAACATTTTCCATGCTTCAATTTACAGTTATTGTTCTTACAAGCTCTTCAGACTTTTCTCGCTGTTCAATAATAATAATTATAATTAATATTTATCATGCGCATAATACTGATGCCTCTATGCGCCAACAAAACACAAACATGATCAACGAGATAAAAAGGACGAGAAAAAACAAGATCAGTGATCAAAAACATAACCAAACAGGTGAGTCTTGAGCATCGTTTAAAACTGAGAACAGATGGAGCTTGGCGGATATTCATAGGAAGTTGATTCCATAAATATGCGGGCAGCGTACTGAAAACTACGTTCACCATAAAAAATTATTGCGCAGATTTACTGTAACAGAAGGTAACAAATTGTTAGAAGAGCGCAGTGAACGAGTTGGTTCATAAAGCTTAATAAGTTCATGTAAGTAAGAAGGAGATAAGCCACATTTTGTTTTTAAGTTAGGAGAAGCATTTTGAAAATGACGCGAGAGCTAATCGGCAACCACTGGTGCAAGGACTGTAGGATAAGGGTGATATGTTGGGAACGTGCATGAGTTAAACTAATAAGACTGGCGGATGTGTTTTGTACACGCTGTACTTCAGACAAATCAGAATCATGAATACCATTAGAATCCAGCCGAGATGTGAAGAAAGCATGAACATGTTTACCTCTCAAATGACAGTTGACCGCTACAGAAATCAATTGTTGCACTCACTAAGGTCGATCCACATACGAATTATGGACTTCATCCGACTTTTCCATACGGCGTAGACTAATCGTTTTTAGCTTTCATCATTTAACTGGTGATGACCTTTAACCTCTCCCCGCAAACAACAGGGTTCTTGTACTCAGTAAAAAAGTGGATCCACACACTACGTATGAAGTAACTTAAAGCTACAATTTTGGAGTTATCGTGTGCAAGGGTTTTCCGAATTTGACCTCTGTTGACCTCAAAATACCTTTGACATACAACGAGGCCGCACCTCTGACAGTTGTCCGGATATTTTCTAAGACAAGTCACCCAAAATAGAGATACTTTTTAAGAAAAAGTCGCCCAGGAAAGAACCTGGGCACGAAAACCAAACTACCGAACGACTGATCCGCTCTCAACCCCGGTCCCCTTGCATCGAGACTGTGACTGTGTGATCATCGTCAGGTGTGCAACACCATTCCCTTCGAAAGGGAACAGATACTACACATGATCTTAGCCAAAAGGCCGAGAAGCGAAATAGAGATTTGGCAAGAAAAACTAAGCAACCTGATTGTTAGCACTTTCACATGATTTTACCCAATGTAAGAATACCTCGCAACGATGAGAAACAATTAATGTGTGCGGTTCGGTTGCTATATATATTCTTCTTAACAAACAAAAGCAAACATTAATTACAAATTTGTTTGATAACTATCGTATTACACTAATTGTTTCCAAAAATCAACTAAAAAATCCCCCCCCCCCCCAACGATGGAAAATGCTACGAGTCATGAGTACCATACAAGGAATGATGACGTCACTAACCTATTTGATAGTGATAAACAAAATAACATCAATAGGTTAGCATCTGAACTTTTTCTTCTGAGACAGCTGCAAACCTCAACCACATATCTTTCCTCTCTAATTTAATGTCATTATGCATAAAGGTCAACGTTTTCATTCGTTTGAAGCATTCTAACACCACCCTCGATATTACCTCTCAGTTACCTGTGCATCTGCCACCATCAATATAACCTCTCAGTTACCTGTGCATTCGCCACCCACGATATTTACCTCTCAGTTACATGTGCCTCCACCACCCTCGATATTACCTCTCAGTTACCTGTACATTCCCCACCCACGATAAATAATTGGAGGTTCGATGGAAAAAATCGCAAGAAAAAAGAAATTGAGAAAGTTTCATAGTATTATAACACCATCTTGCAACTTAGCATCATTAAACATCCTAACCATCTCTCACAGAAGAAGGGAAACTGTAAGACCTCTTCTCCAGGCCACAGCTGTTATATAACACATTATTCTAAATTTCTAGAAAAGTATCATTATTTTGATCTTTCCACCCCAATTACATAACCACAGCAGCGTGCACACCTGCCCCCCCCACCTCCCCTCCAAAAAAAGGTCATGATGAAACAAAAGAATGGAACCTTCAAGAAAGCTGTCAAGCTACCTGACGATGGTTTCTTACCCCCTCCCCCTTCCAAAAACCCCCTCCCCCTTCCAAAAGAGCAAATCGCAAAACAACTCTATATAGATATCCTTTTTTATTTAATATAAGGTAAGCCCTTTTGAAGTGCCACATGTACCGTTTGAATCATTGTGCACATGTGGAATACCTTCCTACACTTGCTTTCCTCTCTTTAACGGAGCAGTTGTCGCGGCATAACATTTAAATTCGGCAGACATTAGTTAGCCAACCAGCCCTCCTTGTAAGTTCAAACGGAACAATTATCTTCTGTTGAAGTTAATACAAATGACACAGGATCATAACAATTAATCGGGTTTGACTTTTGACTCTGAATAAATCTTTGCTTCTCATAGATTATCCACCGTTAATTATAACCCAATGATCTAAAATATCATTTTTACCATCAAATAATTCCTTCATTCAACATCTGTACTGAGCCGGGTTTACCACTTAGCATTATTACTTGAAAGCAAGAGTAACATTAAACTTTGGGAAAGAAAAATACAGTTGTACCGAAACCAGCATTTTATTCAATTTGTCAGAATTCATCTAGCTCCTCTTCATTCATACTTGTTAAAAAAATTCGAATCTGGTCGGCCCGTTGTCGTCAGCTGATAATGCACGGTAACCTCACTAACGGATTAACGTAGGTTAAAAAAGTAGTTTCCCTTTCCCAGCTGGCTACCGAAGCTTATTCAAAGTAAACGAAACAGATCTGGTATGGTTATACAAGCTCTTGGGTGTAAAACCCTATTTGCAAAATGATGACACCAAAATTCCCGAGAAAGAGTTATACACCACAGTTGATTATCCAATATCAGAAAACCGTCGATATTAACACTTACGTAAGGTCTAACTGATAGTGATACACCTATGCTTACCGTTACTGCTCGGGAATACAGCTGCAAATGTATTCAAGAAAAACACGTTTCAAGGAACAGTAAACATCATAGCTCCAAAAGAAGAGTAGTTTCATGTCCTGGTTCACACCTATATATATATATCCGTCTGATCAAATGTTAAAGCCATTTTACTACAAAAGTTAACTGTTTGTTTAAGAACTTTGACGAAATTCTTCACTTACGTTTACGACTCAACAGTAGCTATATACCTCAGCACAAAGTGTACTACTGTAATAAGTACGTATCCGTAGTGCACGTCAATGACCGTTATGTCAGTCACTACTGTATCGTTGTTCCCATTGACATGAACACGTCAGTTCGCGTTGCTATGCCAACTGGAGCTTCTGGTGTAGTAAATGGAGAGTTAAAATTAATCCAAATAAATCTAAGCTTGTAATCTATAAGTACTCCTTTTCCAATGACTCGACCGAGGACTACAGTATTAATCTTTTTTACGACTGACATCACACCCAGCAAAGAAGCTGTTTACCTAGGAATTACCCTAGACAAATAAACTTAATTTCAAGAAACACGTTAACATCACTATCGGTAAAGCTTGGAGAATCTTAAACCCACTTAAGAGCCTAAGTAATCTAAATTACCTATCTCCACATATTTTATTACAAATTTATAATTCAAAAATTAAACCAATCATTACTTATGGCAATATCTGCCTCCTTAGCTGTAATAAATCCCAAATTTCCCAATTAAATATTATCAATAAGAAAGCCCTTGGAATTTGCCTTAATATCCCTATAGCTAGGCTATATCGCCACTAGCAAGCTCCTTGAAGCAGCAAACTCTTTACCACTTTTTGAACAGCTATATAATTATTTCAAACAAAAAATCCTTAAAAAACACCCTCCTTCTTGATCCCCTAATCCACGACCTCTTAATTAAATACTTAGTCCATAAAATCTAGTTAAAAATAATTTTAAAAGATCCCTAGAATAGATACTTAGGATTTTTTAAACTGGGAGGCTTCAGCCATGGCAGAGGGAGCCCCTTGTTTAGGAACCCGGTGACTAGAGGACTTTTGAGTAAAACCCCATTGGAATTGTCCTCCACTGGGGAACAGTCCAGTCACCGGGAACTATTTTCTTTTTTACTTTTTTCTTAGCATAATGGTACATCCCGGCAGGGTGGGTGTGCCAGGTCTGGGGCAACCTCCCATTATTTTCCTAACAAGCTCCTTTCTCTCTTAAAGCTTCCAAATGTTTGTACTGCTCGTCTTCAACCTCATTTGTTACTTTAAATTGCTCGATTGTCTGTTTTTCATCATCCAAAAAAGAAAAGAAAAAAGAAGTTCCAATTTACCTGCAGGAGAGAACACGGCTCGAACAGGTCTTTCACTCTGACCAGGGAGCTGCTACTTAGAGTAGCAGCTCCATGCTCTGACCATGCTAACTGGACGCAGTTTGCCCTTCTTGTACAACGTAGTGTTCAATGTATAGCGTTATTATTGTCGTTCTTGCTATTTTACGTTGCACATTAACATTGAGACTATTAAAAGTAAAGAAAGAAGTGACACCTCTTCGAGACAATTGTTGGTTATTTTACTTTCAAAGTTTTTATTAAATTGTAACATTCTTAGATGAAAAGTAATGTTTCTTTAGTGCTTTGTATAGTGCACTCACAGGGATACAACTCTATCGCTGACCTACAGTACGGCGTCGTGCATCGAATGAGTTATATCCCCGTTTGTGCTTTATCCTGCGATAGACGGACGGTACACCGTTGATTAACCCCTAATTAACATCTTCATTCTTCATAATAACATTGTACAGTACGCACATGTTGTCTGGTCGGATAAATGTTTTTACATTTCATCATTTTGCTTTCTGGCAATTTGTTTGACAATTTTATTGGCCAAAGCCACTTTTGAATAAACATAAGTCCTCTTCTGCATTATATTTTCTATCTTTTTCTTCTTCTTATTTCAGGTGGTTATCTTTTGTTTTAAACACTTCTTCTTCAAAGCATATAATTCATTACTAGGTAACCAAAATTACTCTTTTACAAAATGAAATAAATCGGCAAAAAAACAAACAAAAAATAAACTTTTAACAATATAAACATTACAATGTTCTAACATTATTCGCTCCTTTTCTTTATCTTTGGTCATACATCAATATGGCAATATGCTGTTGACCTCAAATTATATACTGCTTTTTCAAAAGTCAAGGGTAACAGTTTCCTGTGTATATTTCCATGTGGTACCATACATACCCAATTGACACCATTTTGGACACAGGTGACCCCCCAAAATTAATGTTATCAAAGGGGACGGTACCGTCTCCTGTAACTCCACTCTTCCAAGTCCCTCTCCCAGATAGGCAATCCTCAAGTGCCCCCATGAAGAGATGCCATAAACTCCAACAGTTGTGGTTACATCCCATAACCACCTGTAACATATCTACCAAACTATTTTGAACCTTGAATGACATCTTTAAACTTATGGCATACTCCTTTATGGTGTACCTTTTATTGGCCAGTCCTCCTCAATTTATATCAACTGTTTGAAAAATCTTGTAATTTCATATTTCCACTTCTTCATTGGATAATACAGAGGGCATGATTGGTTTCATGTATTACAAATAAGCCACCTTTAGTTTCATTCAAATTAACAACCAACTTGGTCTCAGGTAGGACAAAAATCAACAAAGTTCCATATACATTTCCATTGGTATACCGTGCATAGTATTAACCCTGTACCTAGTGGGGTCTACAAGAGAGGGGGGGGGGGAGGTTGGAGAGTATCTTTTGTGTTTCTACCACTTAGATTTCCTTTCTTTGTCCCATTACAAATGTTTGGAAGTTCAAAGTCTCAACATAAATCTCTTCTTGGTGCCAAACAACCTCCACCATTATTTGTATCCCTCAATTTCTCAGCAATGTCACTAAATGACAGATAGGCAGTTCCAGCAAAACATATCTGAAATTTCAAGTCGGCATTATGCTGTTCTGTCACCATAAATAACACATATGCATTTTTAATGTAATGTTTAACACACATAACAATTGAACACATCTAAAGCATTTGTGAACATGATACATTGAGAGTGCAAGGTGCTGTTAACTTACACCATTCAACTGGTAGAATAATTAAATGCGCCGTAAAATTATCGTAATCTACAAAATTAATTTTTACATGATCAGTGGTTTCCATCACTACATTTCTCTGTTTGGTTTCTGTGAATGGCAGTCGTACCTTACACCAATGTCTTGGTAATCAGCTCCGGTTTACTGTTAAGAAGGCAGTATCATTTTAAGCAATAACTAAATAGAGACACAAAAATGACTAGATATGCCAAATTGCTAAAATGCCAAATATAGTAAATCAAAACAAAAAAATACAACAGATTTTAATTTTTTTTTGGCATATTTGGTCAGTTTTGAAATACCTATTTATGTGGTATTCATAATGTAGTGATAATATTTTTTATCAAGCTTTCATGTTGACCTAAACTGAGCAATATGTTCTTCACTAAATCTAAGTGCCGTTAAGACATGCTTCATTTTTGCTTTAATTTCACAGATGATTCAAACAGAGGAATGCATTTTTCGTTCTTAACTTACACAACAGTAATTCCACTTTTCATCACACTCGCTATGTACAAATATTTCACAGATGTCTATTTCTGATATCAAGGTAACATTTCTAATTTGCTAAGCTTAGGCACAAATTTTGTATACAGCATATGTGTAAGGCTACCAAAGATCAGCTAGCACTTGGCATATA
>JAIPMN010002950.1:0-18783 GCA_020650975.1 Apostichopus californicus | reverse complement strand
TGCAATGCATACAATACCTCAGTTCAGCAATGAGTGAGTACTTTAATACATGTATTCACTGTGACATGTAGCAGTACTTACAATGCATACAATACCTCAGTTCAGCAATGAGTGAGTACTTTAATGTATTCACTGTGGCATGTAGCAGTACTTGCAATGCATACAATACCTCAGTTCAGCAATGAGTGAGTACTTTAATACATGTATTCACTGTGACATGTAGCAGTACTTACAATGCATACAATACCTCAGTTCAGCAATAAGTGAGCACTTTAATGTATTCACTGGGGCATGTAGCAGTACTTGCAATGCATACAATACCTCAGTTCAGCAATGAGTGAGTACTTTAATACATGTATTCACTGTGACATGTAGCAGTACTTACAATGCATACAATACCTCAGTTCAGCAATGAGTGAGTACTTTAATGTATTCACTGTAGCATGTAGCAGTACTTGCAATGCATACAATACCTCAGTTCAGCAATGAGTGAGTACTTTAATGTATTCACTGTGGCATGTAGCAGTACTTGCAATGCATACAATACCTCAGTTCAGCAATGAGTGAGTACTTTATCATGTATTCACTGTGGCATGTAGCAGTACTTGCAATGCATACAATACCTCAGTCTGACTGTTTCCTCCTCCTCTGCTCTTCTCTGTGCTTCTCTTGAGTTTGCTGCAACCTCAACGTTGGAAACCAGCTCAAAGCCATCAGTTGTCAATTTACTTAATCTCTGTTCAAATAAAGCAAAGCAAGTCAAAATTATCTTGAAGCCAACCTTGAACCAACTATAATTTGATATGTTCAGATGAAAAAGACTTGAATGAAGGGTTAGCAACTTGAATTTACAGGAACTGTAAGAACATTGAATATGAAATACTCATTCCGTAATAATAATTTATGATATTTACATGAGTGCATCCTGCATACTGCAGGTAAATGACACACCAAAACTATAAACACAAAGCACAATTGCTGAGTGCTAATTATGTGTCAGTTTACATTCATGATGCACTTTAACAGTACTACAACAATAAACTATTGACTACCTGTCTACTGTCTTCAACCTGTCTTCTGCTTTTACTTTGTTCTTCTTTGGCTTCTTTCTTCTTAGCATTGGGATCTTCACCCATTGCTTCCCTGATAAAGAAATTAAAACATTAGACCGATTTAGATCATAGAACTATTCCAAGATCCTAAGTGGTAATATTAGAGGCAGGCCTCAGGTTACCTCTGTTGTGTGTATGAAGCTGGATTCAGTAAAGGCTGGTCTACTTCAGCTTCAAACAGTCACACAAGGATTGACAAGTATATGGTGATGACCCATTCTTCCTCAGCAAAATCAACAATTGAAATGATATAGTAATATGAAGTAGCCTACAGTAGGTAGTCCAATTTGAAGCTGTGCAATTTAATGCAGGACCTGGAGGCATGGCTTAATGGGAGATCCTAAGAAAAGGGTCTAAGAGATCCTGGAACCTTTTGCAAAATTTCTTTGACTGAAGGTAAGCAAATTGCCAGGGAGATTTGCAAATAAAATCTTGAGGTAAATTAGGAATTTTCATTTCCAAAAAAATATTACTTTACATATTGTTGGGAGCTAAATTTCTACCAACATTCACCAGCTCACCCTTAAATAAATATTTAAGCCATGCACTTGGTGCTTATTTACTTGATCCTTGGTTTAATGCCATAGTGTAATGCTCATTTAGCTGACAGTAGAGAGATGACAAACCCTGCATAACAACAAGAAACTGAAAAGATGAATAGGCTAGGCCTACGCTAACGTACTACATTGTTCAACCTTACTCCCCTTAGTTTCTGCCTATAGATATGAGCTAATCCTTGATTATGCTCAAAAACGATGTAACTAACACATTTAATTAGTGGCGGAAGTTAGGCAATTAATTTAAACATTGGCTGGGCTAATCACGTACTGGTTACTGTTACTGTGAGGAATAAGAGCCAAATCGATTGTAGGTTACCAGTCAAAACGTACCTTGACCAAAACGTCCCTTGACCAAAACGTCCCCGCTTTTGGTCAAACGTCCCCGTTGGTCAGAACGTCTCCATCTATCACATTCATTCACAGTTGTGAATATATATTAATTTTAAGTTATAATTTGGCTAAGTTATCAGCATGCAAGCTGGATTACAGGCGCTAAATAAATCATGAAGGACTATATCGTTTAATTATATTTGGTATGAAAAAGGTATACACTATATGTTTTTCAGTGAATTAACTAATTAAGGAAAACAAAAAATATTATATACAAGACTCTTTTATTCCCTTCCCTCAATATCGTTCATTCAGAAACCAACTTGTGTTTAAAAAAAATCATATTACCCTACAGTTTCTCTTGCATTCCCTTTTCTATTTATATTATCTTACCTCAGAAAATTATACTCAAAAATGTTTCCCCCTCATAACCGGCACTTCCCACTCCTAAAAACTGTGTTTTCAACCTAAACTATACCTATCCTTACTCTTTGATTTGAACTAAAAACATCCACACTTGCATTCCAACTGATTATAAAAAGCGGGGACGATTTGACTCACGGGGACGTTTTGACTGCGGGACGTTTTGGTAAAAAGCGGGGACGTTTTGGTCTTAAAAAAGCGGGGACGTTTTGGTAAAGGGACGTTTTGACTGGATACCCAATTGTATACGATACGACTATCATTAGGTTGGCATGTTAACGTTAGACAGTAGGCTTAACGTTCGGCCTAGGCCTACCTTCTGGCGGCTTCGATTCTCTTTGAGATTCTAATTCTCCTTGCAGCAATTCGTTCTTCAGCGTCATTTGAATCGACTGTTGGGCCGGAGTCCTCATCTTCTTCATGGGGATTCATAATGAATGTATAAAAGGCGTCTGAAGTTGGCTAAAATATTATTTGAGAACAGTTAGGCCTATGTGCGTATATTACAGTCTAATCATCCATATCCAAAGTATGTTAGATCTTCTTTAGTACTCAGTCACCAATTACACTGTATACTGTAGTATACTGTAGTGCACAACAAAGTAGCCTATGGCCTATGCCAAGCTACATTGGTTTCCAGGGTAACAATGACTATATATCAACGTTACATTTGTATGTTTGGACTAAAACACATTTTAGCGGATGAATTTTGACATATTTGTATATTTCATTGGTTGACAAGTATGTCGCGTTTAAGTATGATAGTTTGTGAATATTGAGATTTATGAACTTCTTTACGTAGTATTATACAGTAATACTTCGATACTTGTGTTCATTCGTACCATCGATGGTATTGCAGTTGTAAAACTTGTATTCTCCCTCTTTTTTCAAAATGGCGGTGAGTCAAGTCTAGACCTTTTAACATCAATATTATATCCCGGCCATCTGTCTCCATCCTTCTTTAAATGTCCTATATTTCGATATCGTTGAATAGAAGAAACTTAAAACTAGAAAACAGAATGATTTTGATTGCTGTTAGCGTCGCTTCTTTGTGAAAAAACGGTTGTACTTTTATTTACGTGCTGAGTATTCACCACAGTAATTTTACACATTAGCTTCCTATGTATGTGACATGACTAGTAAAAGCGAAGTAGCAGGCGATAAGTATATCCACTGTCAAATGCTTCGTCAAAGTCTTGAAGTCGAAGTAGCTTACTTTGCAAGATAGTATGAAACCCAATGTTATCCTGCCCTAAAAATAGACCAGATGATAAAAGTATTTAAAGTAGGCTGAAGTTGTACTAGTTGGCCTAGCATGGGTAAGTGACTCTAGCCTATGTACTTACGAATGCGTGTGACAGGCCTAAGTTAGGTGTACCCCCACATGGTGGTAAATCATTGCGTGTGTGCTGGTCATCAGAATGTTAATATGACACAGACCTAGTTCTTGCTCAAAATTTAGCACAATTTACCGTAGTAATTTATGCCCACCAAAAGCTCAGTGAATGTCATACTCAAAGTGCATAAAGTCCCATATCGGGCCAGTTGGATTATTCCATTTAATTTAACTATCACCAAGGTATGTGAAGTGTTTTTCTCAATATTATATGAGAAAAACAACACACTATAGTGTGATTATTTGAAAATCCCTTACTTACATTAATTCATTGAAAAAAGTCTGGGATGTGAAGTGTTATCAAAATTTTTTGAGAATGATGGAATAACTTTGTAGCTGTAAGATGCCCTAAGTAATCAATGGAAGAATCCCACTGGCTGGATATGATACTTGATCCGGAAGCCTTGATCCAACTTAGTTGCTTTGGTTAAGTTTAAGGGAGATGCAAACCCAACAATCATTGTTCTTCTTGAAGATAGAGGACACTGTGAAGATCACATTCCTGGAACAGATAAGAAAAATCTTATTCTATGTGGGAGATATCACAGGCTTAATGTTCCCACACACACAAGGCTGAAGACTTGAGCAAATGTGACATCAAGCCCTTTGTGCCTTAAATTCTTCTTAATGATTGTCTTTATTTGTTATTTTACTTTGTTTTCTTTCTTTAATCAAGTTTGCAATTGCAGATTCTAAAATATTGAAGTTCTCAACATTACCCTTGATGGCACTGTTTAACATGTTGCTTAGAAAATATGAAAAGAAAAATAAAGAGATAGTAAAATGTATCAGACCCTCAGTGGCACTATCATATCACACATTAACAATATTACTTTAAATAGGATACCTCCCAAATGGAACTTTCAGTTCCCTAGAATTGAAAGATGCTATTTGTAGTTGAAATACGTTTGCCTTTTGCAAATCATATTAGCGCCAACAAACTAGTCTTAATTCCTGAATCTCCTTATTACATCCAGAAGGAGAAGGACGCCAAAGAAAAGCACAACGTGATGAAGGATCTGAGGATCCGCAAGCTCTGTCTGAACATCTGTGTTGGTGAGAGCGGTGACAGACTCACTAGAGCCTCCAAAGTGTTGGAACAGTTGACTGGACAGACACCAGTCTTCTCAAAAGGTGAGCAACTTTGCTACAAGACTTTCTCAGTGCGTACAGATTGGTTCTAACTAAGCTTTGCTAGTCTCTTTCGTAAGTACTGCACAAGCCCACACCAGTCTCAGTAGGTCCTAGTTATTCTTCAGTTCAAATGCCAGGACAGTCACAGCCATTCTTTGATAACATTAGACTGTCTGTCTGTTTCCAGTATTGTGTACACAATTGACTTTTGATCATGGTACATTGTAGGCTTGGATAAGTGACAGTCGTGTGATTGTTCGCCACAATACTTGCTCTAGTAGTTTCAGACAAGATTTGGCACCGGTGTATATTTTGTCATTGGTGAGAGTGCTTTTTTGTTGATTGTTATTTTGTGTGTGTGTTTATGTTTAGTTTATATAATAAGATTTTGAATTAGAATTTCCCATTTTTCCACAGCACGATACACTGTTCGTTCTTTTGGTATCAGAAGGAATGAGAAAATTGCTGTTCACTGCACAGTAAGGGGGGCAAAGGCCGAGGAGATACTGGAACGTGGTCTCAAGGTTAGTATGGAGCCTGTTTATTCTCATTTGCAGATTGAGATGGTAATAAAGTGAGCTGACTCCTGGAGTATATATGAAGTCTGTTAAATGCAAAGTTAAGAAGCTTAGAAGATCTAACAATCCAATGAGCCACTTAAGTAGGGAAGCACTGGATTTGAAATCCAGCTGGATTGAGGCATCAAACCGGCTAGCTGGATGAATGTTTCCAAATATGGTCGGATTTGCCAGATTAACAGGTAACTTACAATGTAATATGATATAAATACCTACCTTTTAGTTGTCCTATTACAATCTAGTATTTCAAAACACCCTAATTATGCATTTGAGCCATCATAATAGTAAAGAAAACCACTCCCAACCCTCCTTTTTCACCTTACAGTATTTCTTCTCCTTCTGAGCTAACAGTGTCTGCCTGCAAGTGTAACCTGTATTACAGTAGGTGGATACTAGGTTTTGTTGGAGCCTACACTAAAGTCCTACTAAACTGCTTTTAAGAATTGTGGCCTATTTCCTACTTGTATAATTTGAAAGGCCTAGATAAATATAACATTTGACAGTTGTTTGCTTACCTTTTATATATATTTCCACAAATTGAATATCATAAACTAAAAGACTCCAACATTACAAACTTCAATAATAAAACCTTCAAAATTGTATTAAAATTTATATTCCACCTTACTTCCCTAATGTAATAAACTTAATTTTTGAAAAGATATTCACAGCAAGTAAGGAAAGCTGGGAGGTACAGTACTACCTGAATATTTCTTATTTTATGAAATGCTGGAAATAGACCCCATCAACTTTTCTCTTGCCCTCAAAGGCTGGGGATGTACTGTTTTTCATATCTAATTTCGAGCTGTGGTTCTGTACAGCAGATGTTGCTTCATGTGCTGCAGGTTGTCCTCTAAGTGCCATGTTGGGTGATATGCCCTAGAATGTCAGACGGTATTTGTGGAGTTTAACAGAAGGCTTCTAACAAGTTATTCCTTGTACAAAGTCAGTGAAAAGAAATCTCTTTATTGAACATCACCCAGTGAATAACATCAACCCCTCCACCCCCACACACCTGTGCTCCCCATATGAGATATTGTTTTATTAGCTGATTCTGGCAAATCAGTTATCCTGCCAGATTTGAAATGCCTAATCAGGATGCATGTGGTGAATTTTCTGCTGCACGCTGTGATTGGGGTTTACTGTGCATAATTTGAAGGACGGTAGCAAAGGCAATCCCCTCTTTGGTGAATTAATTACATTTTGTCTTTCCAAATCAAATTTATAATGACAATACATACTTAATACCAAGTCAAGTTGGTTTTCTTGGTTTAACAGGTTCGTGAATACGAATTGCGCAAGGGGAATTTCTCCAAGACCGGGAACTTTGGATTTGGTATCCAAGAACACATTGATCTGGGCATCAAGTATGACCCTGGAATTGGTATCTATGGCATGGACTTCTATGTTGTACTTGGCAGACCAGGGTACAGCGTGAGCCACAAACGCAGAAGGAAGGGCCGTGTTGGATTCAGCCACCAAGTCACCAAGGATGAATCCATGAAATGGTTCCAGCAGAAGGTAAGTTTTGATTGATGTATTGTAAAGATAATGAACTTTTTACAAGCAGGAGATTCTAACCTAAGTTGTATGATACTGTTTGCAACATGTAACCAAGCTTGCTTTCAAGTCACTGCACATTTTTAACAGGGAGGGAAAGTTCCATTTTCCCTTTCAAAAATCAATTGTGCAACATAAAACACCTCCTTGCAACCTACCTCAGCTGCTTGTGTCAAAGCAAGTCTGTGGCTTGGGTAGTACTTAAGTAGAGGTACAAGACAAACAGTGCTTGTGCGTCAGCATGCATTGATATTCTATATCAGCTATGTGTGCTCGTTAAGAATTAGAATTAATGCATTCTAGAAATAGTTATTTGTGGATTGATCCACAGTATTATTTATGCAGCTTTGAGCCCTTTGCATGCACATAGATATTGATGAGGTATGTGTGCTATGTTGTTTGGTGTTTTAAGGTGTTGGTGGGTCTCATAATCACTTTGTTAGCAGGTGGAGGGTTCTGAATTTTGTCACATATAAAATACTTTAGTTCCTTCGTTATAAGCCTGCTATTCATTTTGGAGAGGTCAAGTCCTTCAACAAATGTAAACATGTTTAACTCCAGCATAAGTAGCCCGAAGGAACTTCATTCTTGGCAAGGAAGCAGCAAGTCAATTGATTTCTGGTAATGGTTCTCATACATTATACTCATGTGTACATGTCATGTACTCATGAGTTACATGTGTTAATTAATAATTTAATTTTGTTTTCATTTCTTCCAGTATGATGGCATCCTACTGCCAGGCAAATAGACTTTCTCTGGTACAAGACTTCCCTCCACCACCAATACTCACTGGTTTCATCAACATTGTGCATCTGCCCATGTAATTTACAAACATGAATAAAAAGTAAATACCACTGCCTTTGTTCTGTGTTCATTAGTGTTTAGACTGCAGTAGAAATTCCTTAAGGGTTGACTTTAGGTACAAATTGCTTTGGAGACAGTTAAAAAAAAAACATATTTATCACTGCTGGTATTCTATACCACTTAATTTTTGAGAAATGACCCTTTAGACGCCAGACTCTCATCACTTGAAGTCAGTGGACTACATGGTCTAGACATGCAGACCATTCCAGTTGCAACACAACCACCAAGTGCTTGAAAAATGTGACATGACCTCAATTTGCATATTTGTCATTGGGCTCATGGTGTTTAATGTCATCCGAAAGTGCTCTGTTGATATAATGGTTGTAGTAACATACAGGCCTGCAGTTACGAGCAGTCTTACACTCTTCATCAGATTAAGCACATTTAAAAGCTAAATCTCAGGAACATGAAAAGGGTTACTACCACTCAAGTTATTCCTTTCATAGGACAATGACAAAAAAATAACAGAAACTACTTCTCAATGTGCATAATTCATTTATTACAAAAGTATAGCAGCAATGCTGCTGAATTTCAATACTCACATAACATTAGTAGTAGAGTACATTGTTGTGGCACTTAAAGACTACTTGTGACCAAACATAAATGGGGGGGGGGGGGAATATAACTTTCTTTTGTCTCTGGTAATGTTTCTTTGAAGATCGCCTCTAAACAAGTCTGGTTCCTATTAATTCCATTTTACTTAATCTCATTTTGTGAGCACAAGCTATGAGAGCCATATTTAAAACTTGAAAACATGTCGTAATGTGAGATAATATACATAATGAATGGAATAAATAATTGCAAGACTGAAGAACATGTATTATACAACAGACCTATGTATATGGAAGATAGTGACTAAGCATTGTGGATGAAGAGTAAAACTAGCCTACATGATAAATGTGTTGCAACTGATCACACTAAGGAAATAGTGGTGTGTTTGCACAACCTCAGAAAATTGATGATAGGAAAGCAACAGTCCTGATGAAAGGTCCTTTCTGCTGAACCCTTCGGTGTGTAACTATGGTTGTGTAGTAAAATAGAAACAAGGCCTGTCAGATAGTATCACCATGCAGTGATGGTCCCCAGTTTGTATAAATAATCATCTTGCTACCTAAGTAAAATAGAGTTTCTTTCTGGTACTCAAGTACTAAAGATATGACTACAATGAACCCTCGGCTGGTTAGCCTTTCTGAGTTTATAAGAAGTTGACATTTATACATCAAAGTTTCATCGGTTATGGTTGCTGGTCTAGTATTTAGTACACAGACCATTAAATAAATGTAAACACTTTAGAGCAATATGTGCTGCAACTGACATGCCCTATTTTGTGGGTCTATGACATAGCACTATTAAATATCTACCATGGACCATCCTTTAAAAATGATCCATATTGCCAGCAAATATGCTTTATTGTTAGATAATGGTCACCCATAATTTCAACCAGCATTTTACTGTCACATCTATAAGTATATGTCATGTCTATAAGTGGACTTCCACACTGAGATATTGATCACATCTATATTGTTCTGCTAACTTTCCCTCCCCTTCTCCTTGACATCTCTTCCACTGATTATAATGTGAAGTACATTAAGTCTGATAGATGTGTCTTGTAGCAGCTCAGTCAGCACCCTGCCCTACAGGTTACAATTACATTAAAGGCATCATTATTGCTATATAATAAAATGGGGAAGCATTACTATGTTTTACATTTGTATTTATAACACTAGACAATATACATTGTTCACAAACTGTAAACTAACACTGCTAACTATACTGGAGGAAAGTTACAAAACATCAAGGACGGATTAATGATTTTACAAGCCACTTATATTCTAGTCCAAGACTTTAGCCAATGAAGAGACTGCTTTCCTGGATCCTGCTGATGTCCCCAAGTAAGTATGACAGGTCAATTGCATATGACCCCTGTTGACCTCATTAATATCTTTCAATGCTTCCAGTTCCATGCGATTCCAATCCTGTTTTGTGCGTGTGAAGTCACTCTTATAACGTTGCTCTGCATTACCTCCATAACGTTCGTTGAGCTGATCTCTGCATGATTCAGAAAGAGAAGGCAATAACAGTAAAATGATGTGTATATATATATACATGGTACTTATTCAATGGTCAGGAATTCTGCTGCCAAGAGATATTGCGAAATAGAGAGTGATTAGGGAAATAAAAACCCAAAGTTATGATACTTGATCATCGACAGTACATGACCACTAGTAACACAAGTAACACTAGAATGCAAGAAATGGTAGAACCTTGCATGATGGGAACAATATATGGACATGCACTGTAAGGCAACAGTTTGCTGCTCCTTTGGGAGTCACTTGCTGCAGTTACTCTTGAAATGGTTTTATTCTTACCTTAGCTTTGGAACATCTCCCCAATTTATTTCCTTCTGGAGTCCAATTTCTGGTTTCTGGAATTTGACTACAGGCCACTTAGGAAGACGAGTGCTGCCATCTGGTTTGCTACTATCATTCTTCTTTTCTCTGGGAGATTTTCTAAGGAAGATGACAAGAACATGAACAACTTCATGAATAACATCTTCAACTGACAACTTCAAGGAATTAAAATGTTATGGCAGATAAGATGGAATAAATGAAGAAGTTTATTTGTTTTAGTTATTTAGAAACAAACATCCGAATTTTAATAACATGCATACTGAACAAAAGTCTCTTTCCATGCAATTCTCAATACCTAATACAAAAAGTGATTGGGTTATTAAAAACTGGAACTTGATTGTGAAGCCTGTTTGAGACCAAATGAGCACTTTCTTGCAACATCCTTAGCACTCAAGTAACTTGAACAATGCCAAGAGAAGGAGAATAAGTGACACCTGGCTGTACAACAAGAAACAAACTTAATACAGGCCTGTAGTGGTTGAAAGGGCACACCTCCCAAAGTAAATGATGCTTAAACATCCAAAAGATGATCAATGTTGAATTATAAGAACATAGACAAGTTGAAAACTTGACATTTGAACATGACCAAAATCAAATATGGCAAACAAGTCATTTTGTTGAGTGGCACTGACATCCTGATTGTATTGTATTAAGTCAATGACCCAGACAGTGGACAAAAACGGACCCTCCTATCATTACAAGAACGGATTACTAAACCTACATACAAAACATACACACACATACATGCATACATACATAAATGCATACACACATATGTACATACATATATGCATACATACACACACATACATACACACATACATACATATACAAGATCATATCATGGTACTTAGGTTCTCTTAAGTTCAGAGGCTATGAACTACATGGACAGTAGTAGCTCTGTTAAAGATTGAAATGGGTTTATATTGAGCATCTTAAGGTGAATCATTTATTCAATTCATTTGAATCACATCTGTGTCAACAAGAACTAAATTACATAGGTTCATTAATATCTGAAGTATACTTACTGCCTCATCCAGAAATAAGTCTCTCTGGGATCTATTGGTTTACTCTCTGGCACTCCATCTACAATGCTATGGAAAAAAAGAAACAAAAACTGATCATAATTACAAGTTAAACATAATTTTATGAGTTTCACTAGCTGTTTGTAGAAACCAGATCATCGCTGTGGCTTATCAAAATTTGTCTGCAACCTCTAGATAACGTATAGACTCCAACAGTCTGGGACGTAAAACAAGGTAAACTGTTATAAACTATCCAAGCTTTAAGATTTTTTTCAGAATTGGATGCATCAACAGAAATGACACATATTTTACCAATTAAGAAAGTTAATTGCTAAGTGTGTTTCACTTGAACGAACGCTGCTACCAGTAAATTTGTAAATAAATAACTTAATCTTTGTGTACAACCGTGTACAAAGAGAGTTTTTACTGACAGGTCTCTCGTGAATACAGGTCGGATGAGAACTGCATCCTGACCTGTTTGCCTACACCCGTTTTCTCCCAATCTTACTGCCCCCCCCCCTCCCCAACCATCAGTACAAGAACACAGCAACATATAAATGAAAAGTGGGAGACCTCTAAACTTCTGTTGAATACTTACACATCCATTGAATGTGAGACTTCAGGGTCAACTAAACCAATAGCTGTCTTCCTTGTGATGTAACCATGCCTTACATGTTCAGGCTGCAGGAAAACCAAACCAATGATACAGATGAGAAATGAAATATAGTATTTAAAGGGAGATCAAAATAAATCAAGCTATCCATACCAGTTCTAAAACACTGTATGCTTAAAGCTTCAGAAAATGTCTTAAATAGTAACACAAACATATGTAAATGATCTTTACATTAATTTTAATAATAAGTATTTTAAAATGTCTAATGTTTACCTAATAAACATACAGCGCGCTTTTGCTGTAATGTTGCGTGCAGCATAGAGCGTGTGGGACATCTAGAGTGCAACAATAATCAAACGCACGCTACACTCAGGTCTAAAGCATAATTCAAAATGTGATTCATTCTTAATACGGTATGCTCGGTACCAAACGTTTCTTGACTTTAGTATATCGAATGCAAAAAATTAAAGTAAATTTATTCCTTCCTTTTCTTTTCCTTTCTTCCTTTTCTAACATTGTTTAAATTTTGCACAAAATACTGACCCCTTCCCCCCCCCCCACCCCTCTGGTAAGGTAAGCACCTGCTCTACAAACAAACTACTTGTAAATGTTACATTGATAGTCCATTACTCCTAGTCAAGCCAATCTTCTTACACTGATGCATGCTGATATTAAAGATGGCTACATTCATGTTATGAAATATGATTATTTTCTGGTAGTGGAAATCTGATGTTTGTTCTGGTGTTATATCCATACAAAAGAACTACCAAAAAAAGATAGTATTCAACTGTACAATTGACAACTTATTCTACAAATTGCATATTTATACTGGCTGCAGTAGCATACAAGCTACTGTACCAATCCACCAACTGTAACTGTAAGATCCATATTACATACAGTAAGTATCACAGTATTTACATACTGTGTGTATCACAGTATTTACACACAGTATTTACACACAGTATTTACACACAGTATTTACACACAGTATGTACATACAGTATGTATCACATTATGTATACAATTATACATACTGTATGTACATACTGTGTGTATCACAGTATGTACAAACTGTATGTTCATACTGTGATACACACAGTATGTACATACAGTGATACATACTGTATGTTCATACTGTGATACACACAGTATGTACATACAGTGATACATACTGTATGTACATACTGTAATACACTGTAATACTTTCTCAAGATGTAATATACAATTAATCGTGCAAAGTGTGCTATGTACTTACCGAATCTAACAAATATTGCACTGTGTATGTGTTGTAATAGGGTTTCAGACTGGTCCAGATGAATGGGCTGTACTCTTTGCTGAAATAGAAAGCATTTGGTAATTATATGCAACTGATCAACAAACCATAACAAAACAATTCAGAAACACAGCCAAGGATCAGACCTCAAAGTACATTGTACAAAGTACATTGCAGCTAAAAGTCATTGTAAACAACTGAAATGTTACTTGTAAACAACTCCATGATAAAGAGACAAATTGTGAAATACATTTACATTGACAGAACAAAGTGCTTACCCTATCTGACCATATATGGTCGTACAAATAACATTGTATTGTTATTAATGATATAATAATAGTCAGACAGTTATTTTTACGACACTTAAGCAACCATGAATGTGGGTCTGTGGGAGAAACCCGCAAGGGCTTATGGATTACAACTTTCACGTTGAGTGGCTTCCAATTCAACATTTTAACTCAAATTTGGAATGTTTTCAATTTAGAAAGTCATTTCGGAAGGGAAAACTGCAGAATGCTCTTGGATGAAATACCCAACTTACTATGACCCGGCCGGGGATCGTACCCCAAACTCTCCGATTGCTAAGCCTCATTGCTTCAAATGCCACCGCCTTTATCCACTCGGCCACAGCACCGGTTTAAATGGTTTTAATGAACAAAGATTCACATCTGCCAATCACAAATTATCTATGTCTACATCACTAGCAATACCATGACTGGTCACACTGGTAACATGACTGGTAACATGACTGGTAACATGACTGGTAACATGACTAGTAACATGACTAGTAACATGACTAGACACTCGTAACATGACTAGTCACCCAAAAATCTACACTGGCGACCGATCCAATCTTTCATTTTATCAGCATCATGCATTCATGCAACTAACTTATCATTTCAAAACCTTTGCAATTATTGTAAACTAAATGTTGCATCCATTCAGATAAATCTTTATAACTGTGCATAGAAAAACTGCTTACAAATCTGGCTTCACTATTCTGGTGGATTCCTTGGCAAGACTTGTTCTTAATCTCTCAAATTCAGCGACAAAATGTTCCTTTTTATTCTTATCCCTTGGACTGTTGGCTTCACTCTCTGTAAATAGAGATCAAGTTAAAAATTACTGGTTTATAACATAGTCTGTTACAAAAGTTTCATGTAAGATCAAAAGGTGCATGATTTTATTGTGGAGTAGGATTGAAATTAGTAACATAAGCTACCGTCTGAACAGAATTATGTGCAACACAATCCAAGACAATTTTAATGGTCGTCCAAGATGACCAAATTTATGTTTGGGCAACGAAAATCAGCTTTGGAGGTTGTCCGATGTCGTGTAAGCAGTATTGACTTCAGCATGTCTATTCTGAAACCTGAGAGAGTGAAATGTTTAGACATCAATACCATTATTGTAGTTATATTTCAAGCTAAACATAACATTATGTATATGTACATCTTCATTACCACCACACACAGTACTAGCTGTCAGTAGCTGAAGGAACTTCCAACCCTGTACTGAAAAGAACTGAATAAAGGCATAAAGAATATTTAAGATACATAATCTTTATACTGACAGTGTTTAACAAGCTCATACAAATTCCATTATCTTGAAGGTTGCTGTATAGACCCCACCTATAGCAAGCTATCATGGAAAAGTTTGAGATTACATAATCGACCTGCCTTGGTTGTAAAATGACCTCTTTTTACCAATTAGTCTGCAACGCCTGCCATATATTTTTTCTTGTATGAGGGTCTTTGTGTGAATGCTTTATGATTAACTACACTGTAGAGTGTAGACCTGAACAAATTTCCACACAGTGTTAACACAAAGAGCCTATAATGGTATTAAGAAACTAGCAGGCTAATCTAAGAGCCTGAGGTTGATTTACGAAAGAGGCAGGTCGATTACTAAATCACAAAACTTTCCTAGCTATAGCATGCTATAATTGGAGCCAATAAAGCAGATCTATATATTTATCACAAAAGTCTTAACATGTCAACATTCCACAATGTTATGTAAAATATAACAGTGTCAAACACAAGTTTTGGCCCTATGTTATTGTTTTTGAAAATCTTCACTTTCTTGTATTAACTCTAAATTAGATCCTTTTGATCTTCCAATTGCTGCAGGTATAATAGTTACCTGTTTCACCGCTTTTCATGTATGATAATTTTCTCACTTAACTCACAGCTTTCTGGCAGGTGACCTACTACACAAGCTTGCATATTCTTCACTCAAGTTTTGATTTTTTTTCTTCTTTGCTGTCTTTCTTTAATTTTTGTAAATATTATACAATTGCTTTTTTTGAAATTTATATTAAAAAAAAAAAAATAATAAGAATTGGCTGAAATGTATAATGAGTTGATAAAATTGATAGATTGTGAAACTTGCAAAATTTAAACCATTGATACTAAACCTGTTGTCTTTCCTTTGCTTTCATCCTTAGCAAGTTCAGAGGTTTCCTCTCGCTCAGTCTTTTCTTGTTCAGTCTCTGATGGTTTCTACAAAGTTAACATTCGAAAACAGTGTAGCTATTAAGCAATGTATATAAAGTTATCAAGATTTATTCTGAATAGAAAGCATATGGAACACATTCAAATACATTCCATATATAACGGATTTGTAAACATGAAAACCAAACAACAGGGAAATACATTCCAAGCATTTTTCCTCAGTCTAATGTCTTTGAAAACTAGAACGATCTTATTTCTTTATTTATTTATGTAGGTCCAGTAGCACATTCTGTATACATGTGTAGAGATATAAAACTATCAGTAAATGCCTAAGTATTTTATTCCTATATTCCCTAAAATGTGAACACACTGCATTGAGAAAAGGAATCTATGATCATTCACCAAGCACCATCCTATCTTTTCATTCTATGCTACAAATGCATTTTTCCTTAATGTGGTGAGTTACATTTTGAAGACTAATGTGTATTTACTTCTCCTTGACTACACCACTGTATTCATTCTATTACACTCTATTACTCTGTTCTCAGAGTTTCCAAGGGTCACAGAATGTTTATCAAGCCAATGTAAGTGATTTCTTCCCTCTGAGGGCAATTCGTTAACATTCTCAATGCACAAACAGAAACAAATGAACAAAATTGGGAGCATTTGCCAGGCAAGATGCAAAACAAACTCATGCTATTATTGAGGCATTCTTTATTCATCCAGTTGCCACATTCTATGATACAAATATCTTTCCCAACAGTACACAATGGTTTTGTGTATCTAGTCGAGGGACCTATAAAGACGCGAGACCTATTATGACAGGGAACATATAATGACACACTTTCGGAAATTCATGATTTTACCCTAGCAACGGAATGTACACAAAACTTGAATTTTGCTCACAAGTCTCCAAATGTGTTTTCACAAACTGATACCAAACATATTTGCCAATTTGCAAAGCTATGTCCAAATCATCACCTTCAGATTCTTTTGAGATTAGCTTATTCACATCTGCTAGAGTATTATTTGTTTGTGTCTGATGTAAAGTTCTAATGAGAGAAATATCCCCATATTAATCTTTCTGGAACTTTCGTATATTACTTGTTATATTCGCATTAAAACGAAGGATAGTATTTAAACATATTTAACATCATCCCAGTGAATTCTGGATGCATTCAGCTCTAATTATACGTCCCACTATGGCACTATTAAAAGTGACGAACATCCAGTTTTGCCAAAATTTTGTCACGATACAAAAATGTAGATGTTCATGTGGTAACATATTGTAAAGGCTATAAGCATACAAATTAAAGAAATTTATTAAAAAATGATTTAACTTTGCCAATTCAAAGTCTTCAGTGCATCATAATTGGTCCTATCATGCAACAATGTGAACAAAAGTTTGAACAATCAAAGCATTCTCTTTCAGACATTGAAAGGCAAAGGGCCTGGATATGGGTCCATGTATGTGACTGCAAAAATTTCTTGAAATCTAGCCGATAGGTTCTTCTGTGTCATTCCATGCTGAAAATTGTTTACATGCTCACACTATAACCAATGGGATTTCTTCAGTCCCATTAAATATTTTCAGCACCTAAATTGAGTCATACTGCACAAGGTCTAGCAGGTAACATGTGTCTGTCATTATGTTTTTATGTCTAGCCTAGGCCTACCTTTGGCCTAGGCTAAGTCATTTCTAATGTCATCTTTATTATACTAAGTTCTTTACCAAGTTCGTCCCAGGCACTCCCAATGTAATTTTATAGATAATTGCTGTGTGGCAAACTTTGGGAGCGCCTGTGTTTAGGTCTAACTTAGGCAAACTGTATTGTATTGTTACTTGTTAGGTCTATTTACAAACGCTTTAATGTTACTGTTAGTGTTAATAAAAGAAAAAGCTAGGCCAAACACAGTTGTGGTCGTAATCTCTGCAGTTAAATATACTCACTTCTTCTATCTCAGACATGTTTCGTTTAAGAGCTGATGATTCTCGGTTTATTTTACTTGCACTTCTAACTTCCTTGAAGCGATGTCTGTTTTTTGGGGGGGTTTGCTTAAGCCTAACGTTACTAGCCAAGCGTTTAGTCCACTGAAGGCTTTCTCGCTTTTGACGTCCTAAATCCTGTAGTTTACGCTTACTCATGTCGTCATAGCAACTTTCATTGTAAAGATTGCGTAATCTTTCCGAACGTGTGTGGGATGCCAACAAAGAAATACATTATGTGGATGCGAAGCGTGCAACAACTGATTGGTAAACAGAAGGCGGGTCCAATCAGTGAACACATAAAGAAATCCGAACAGAGACCCGCCTATAATGGTGTAACTTTATTTGGAGCAAAACTACAACCCAAAGGTCATCAGAAGTGACTGTGATGACTCTAACATTTTGCGTGCTAAATACTTTTACAAGTAATCAAGACTACCTCCCTGATTTATTTTGGGACATAGAGGAGTGTTATCTCAGGTTCACAGAAAGTGATCATGAAAAATATGATCGATGATTGACTGGCGTTCTACCATATTGGGGACCAGTGGCGTAGGAAGGTACTTTTGAGTGGGGAGCTGAAGACTGATGGCCGGCCTGGGGGAGGGGGAAACCCCCTCCCCTTTGGAAAATTTTGCATTTCCAGGTGGCCTCAGATGCAATTTGGTGCAATATAGCACAATTCAACACCCACTCCATTTTGTAAATAATTTTGCATTTTCACCTGGCCTTCGATGCAATTTGGTGCTCCAAATGAGATTTTTTTCTCATTTGGAAATGAAAAAGGGGTTTTCTGACTTGCGAAGCGGAATGATACTTCCGCCCCCATATTTTTCACTGGGGGCTGGCGCCCCCCCCCCCCAGCCTCCCCAGTTCCTACGCCCTTGTTGGGGACAATTCTGAGGAGCTTTCACACAATACATTATTCAGTAGATACAATAAGGCTAATATTGTTCAACCTCACCACCCTGGAGGTGTCAATGTTGTGCCCAGTGGCGTAGGAAGCTACTTTTGAGTGGGGGCTGAAGACTGATGGACGGCCTGGGGGAGGGGTCTAAGGGGAGGGG